>JAOXJJ010000316.1:5127284-5177411 GCA_025769935.1 Phoenix roebelenii | reverse complement strand
ACGGATACACTCAATAGAATCAGCAAACAATAAGTCACAAAGTACCATGGACAACTCTCCCTCTCCAGTTATAGGGTGCCTCCAGCGTGGCTGGCCACATATGCAGCCACTAGAGCTGATCAAAATCCGGGCCTGGCCGAGCTCGGGCCGGGCTCTACAGTAGAAATTAGGCCCGATGGCTATGCCCAGGCCCGGTCCGACTGTCGGGCTTAAATTTTTGTCCAGGCCCAACCCGACTTTATAAATCTGGTTCTAGGCTCGTCTAGCCCGGCCCGACCCGATAGGTCCGATCCAACAAGCCCGATTTTTTCTTTGTTTGGAATCTGAAAATGGGCCAGAATGGTCCGACCCGATTTTTTTGGTCGGGCCGTTTTTCTTGCCCAGGCCCGACCCATGGGCCTTTTTTTGATGCCCAAGCTTGAAAAACTTCGGGCCGGGCTGAGCGGGCCAGAAGGCCCGTGATCAGCTCTAGCAGCCATCCAGTCCGCCGTCTCATTGGCCTCTCGGTTTACATGCTTAGCCTGAAAGGCCACTCCATCTTTTATCATCGCCCAAATGTCTCGAAGCAGAGGGTGTGCCCCTCTGCCACTGTACGGGCCCTCTTGAATCTAGCTGATCACGATGGCCGAGTCACTCTTCAGCATGATGAAGCTAGTTTGAAGCGCTTGCCGCGCATTACACGGATTGATCTAAGCCATCGCAACTCTACTTTAGAAATCGAGTTGTTGAAGATCTAGCAGCTATCGACAATCAGTATATCTCTCATTCTCCAATTCCTTTAGCACGTACTAAACTATTTTTTACCACTCTAATTAGCCATGTCACCCAATTTTGAAACCACTACCCTAACTTGTCATCAATGCTCCATTTAGTATCCTTCATATAATTATTGCGTTAAGTATTTATAATCTCTTTACTATATGATGCAAACAATCAGATTTCACTTTCAACATTAAACTACTTCGTCGCCTCTCATTTGTTGCAGAAGTAAAAAAGATTAAGGATTTTTGTACATATCACACATAAGATTTTAACAAAATTACATGAAGACCTTCCCTTATCTCTCTCTCTCTCTCTCTCTAAATCAATCAAGGTAATATCGACCCTTTTTATAGAAAGCACCTTATGTTAGGCTGACTTTAATACAATAGTGGATGACTTTTTTGTTTTTGGGTTGGCGTTCGGTGGAATCCCTGCAAGCTAGGGACAAATTACCCTCGTTCTGATTGTTATCAAAAAAAAAAAAAAAAAAAAAATCTCATTCTTATTTTGATTATAAGATTTGAGTGAAAATAGCCGGGCTCGACCTGCCCGGTCTGGTTTCGAGCAGCTTCTTCCTTCCTCCTCCTTGTCCTTGACGACGGCGGCGGAGGACGACCAGCGCCACCTTTCCGGCGGCTCATGCGGTATGTCAAATCTCCCTCCCTCTCAATATCTATCTTTATCTCTCTCTCCGACTGCCCGCCCTACTCCACCGCTGCACCACCCCCACCGCCATCGCCGCCGGACTTACTACCTCCGCAGCCTCCTCCGACGGCCTCCAACGCTGCGGCACGGCCACCACCATGACTCTTCCTTCGTCCCCATCCTTGCGCCACCAAGGCTGGAGAGATAAGATATCCTGGGCCTGCAGGATAAAAGCGGACCCGGTTCGGGCTAGGAAGGAAAAAAAGCCCCAAGTCCGACCGTGCCGGGCTTATCGAATGATGTTTTATTTTGTCTTTTTAGAATCCTAGTTGTTGCATCCAGTTTTTATTTCTGTCAAGTACAGATCGCTCATTGCTCCCAGTTAGAGCTAATTCTGTGCCTGTTTCTGATTATCTTGCAATTACTGTGCGATGTCCAGAGAACCATTTTTCGACATCTAGAGGATCTAATGGATTCACTTTTGCCACTTTGTTCAGGATCATTTACTACTTGCTTCCAAGCAATCTTAATGGTGTAGTTCCATCAGCATTATGAGGGCCTTGTCCACTTCATGCTTGTAAGTCCTTTTTTTTTCTTTTGAAGATCATGTTCAATTGAATAATTCCATATGATTAGTATCTGAAGGTGGCTGGTTTGTGACTGCTATATGATTGCCGGCTTTTCTCAATATTTGGATGTTTTTGTCTTGTAGAAAAGATACGTCATTTGTCATGTTCGATCTTAAACTTTCCTTGGTGGTGTCATTTTGCAGGTACATCGATTTCTTGGCCGTTGAGTATAGCTGGCAATTTATGCACATTTATGGTAATGATCCTGAAGAGGCTAGGTGCACTTCTGCAGCAGTGCTCCAAAACCAAGGCTTCCAACCATGGCGCCGCCGTTCATGCTGTTATCATCAAAATGGGTTTGGGATCTGACCTCGTTCTCTCCAACCATCTAATCAACATGTATGCCAAGTGCAACAATTTTAAAGCTGCACATAAAGTTTTTGATGAGATGACCAACAGAAACCTTGTCTCATGGTCAGCTATGATTGCTGGCTACGATCAGTCTGGCAATCCTTTAATGGCTCTAAATCTCTTTGCTCGAATGCAACTCCTGCCCAATGAATACATCTATGCCAGTGTGCTCAGTGCATGTGCAAGCATTTTGGCCCTGAATCAGGGAAAACAGGTTCATGCCCACTCACTCAAGTCTGGATATGATAACGTTTCTTTCGTTTTCAACTCTCTTATGTCCATGTACATGAAATGTGGTTGCTTTGATGATGCCTTCATCATCTTTAGCAGTGTCTCAGAACCCAATTCCATATCTTATAATGCGATGATCACAGGTTTTGCGGAGAGTTCGCAACTTGAAAAAGGTCTGGAGTTGTTCAGACTAATGAACCAACGAGGTCTGCATCCAGATCAGTTCTCTTATGTGGCTGTGTGTGGAATTTGCACCACGTTGGAGGATTTGGAAACAGGACGAGAACTCCATTGCCAAACGATCAAGCTTGGGGTTGACAGTTCAGCATTTGTTGGCAATGTTATTTTGACCATGTACTCAAGATGCGGTTCAATGGAGGAGGTAGAAAGAGTCTTCCGATCAATCACAAAGAAGGATGTCATTACATGTAATACATATATTGTTGCGTGTTCCCATTGTGGACAACCTGCCAAAGGTTTGATGGTTTATAGAGAGATGGAGGAGATGGAAAATGCCTTCGGGATCAGGCCTGATGACTTCACATTAGCCAGTGCTCTGGCTGCTTGTGCCGAGCTTGCTTCGATCCAGTATGGTCATCAGATCCATGCTCGTCTCATTAGAACTAAAATTCATTTAGATGTTGGAGTTGGCAATTCGGTCATCAACATGTATGCCAAGTGCGGTTGCATTGCATATGCTCATCATGTATTTCAACGCCTCCTCAACCGAAATCTGGTTTCTTGGAACACAATGATCGTTGGGCTTGGAAATCATGGCTATGGGAAGAATGCTGTGGAAATTTTTGAGCAGATGAAGACAGCAGGTGTGCAGCCGGACTCTGTCACATTCATTGGGCTTCTAACAGCTTGCAGCCATGCAGGATTAGTAGATCAAGGTTTAGCTTATTATAATTCCATGCAGGAAATTCATTCTATATCTCCCAAAATCGAGCACCTGTCCTGTTTAGTTGATATGCTGGGTCGAGCTGGGAGATTAGAAGAGGCTGAAGTATATGTTAAAGTGTCTTCTTTTGTGAATGATTTGGTCATTTGGGGTAGCTTGCTGTCTTCATGTCGGCTTCATAAAGATGTCATTGTTGGGGAAAGGGCAGCAAGAAAGCTGCTGGAGCTTCAACCTAGCACGAGTTCACCATATGTGCTCTTGTCAAATTTGTATGCTTCAGATGGGAGATGGGATGGAGTTGCAGAAGCGAGGAGGCTACTGAAGGGCAGCAGAGTGAAGAAAGAGCCGGGTCATAGCTTAATTCAAATAAAGGGCATTAGTGAAAAGTTTACAGCTGGAGATTTTTCACATGCTAGAATTGAAGAAATAGTAGAAACCTTGGATAATTTAAATTTGAAGGCAAAAAGGTTTCATTTATCATTATTTTTTTAATTATTTAATTTATCTATTGTTAGCCTGGTGAAGAGAAGATGTTGTATCAGACTTCATATTTTGTTCCAGTGCAATCAAACTCCCGAAAGATATGACAGATACAGCTGTGTACTAAAATCGTCATATATTTAAACCATCAATAACCTAGCTCTTGCTTTGGCAAGATGGACAGAAGGCTTTCACTGTCAAATATTAGACTTCGTATTTTTGACCCCCTGTTTTCTTGGATGGCTACCAAAATCCAGAAGTATTTAAATCCCATTTTATGGTTAGGCTTGGATTGTCATTCTAAATATTTCAGAAATTTGAACTTTAATTCTTTTGTGAACAAGACCTGGAAGACTTGCTCATTAACTACTAAAGGTAGCTAAAATTATTGTTTCATTTTTTTTTTTTTTTTGAGAAAAATGTGAATTTCTCACCACCTTCTCATTGCAAGTATGAAATGATACAACAGGGAAATCACAAAATAGACCCCCTGAAAGAAAGAAAAAGAAAGAGAGGAGGAAAGAAAAAGAAGAAAAGAGGGGAGGAAGGGAAGAAAAAGAAATGGAGCACAAGGAGGCTTTAGACGACCCTAAACAGGTGGGAACAGACTCCTTATCATTCCTCATCTTGCCCCGTGAAGCTTTGCTTTCGCCTCTGCCGCTTCATCTCCTCCACAAGATGAGAGGGGGAAAAACTCTAGAAGGGGGGATATGGGGCAGGGGGAAAGAGTTAATGTTCAAAATTTGGTATTCAATTTTCTGCCCTTATCTACATGCTCAACAATTTCCTTGTGAGCTACTTATCATTATGAATATGCTCTTCAAATGCTCAACAGACAAGATCTGTAAATGAGGTAAAAGTCTGCCACTAGCCTAATCAATAGTAACAGTACTTCTACCATCTGCTTTTTTGTATCAGCAGCAGGATAGATGTTGATCATTCTGGATTTATTCAGCAATTTGCTGTGGTTGTCTTTATGTAAGCACAGAATGCCGATAGGTGTATACCGTTTAGAATACACACATGCAATTGACTCTTGCTCTTCCTTTCCCAAGTCCCATCATCTCTATTGGCACTGTCCTCACTTTTGAACCGTATATAAGACACCTGGTGCTTGTGAATTGTGATCAAGGCTGCAGACTCTTAATTCTAAGAGCATAGTTTCATGCATAATGCCTTCAATAATTATTATCTTTTAAAACACAGAAAGCATGGTCCATGATTACTTTGTCATTCAATGATTCACCAGGTTTTGAAAAGCTACACCTTGTCTCATTTCCTATTTGAATTGATAACATTTAGTTGCCTCCTTGTAGAATTCATTAAATGTGGAAACAGAGGCCTCGATACCACTCTCCCAATCATATGCTCTACAAGATGAAGAGAACCCTGATATTTCCAGAAAAGGGGAGGGTGCGGATGCCTTAGCAATGTTTTCCAAGAATAAACAGGTTATTTCATGGCAAGAACCTTTACATTGTAAATGCATTTTCTACTATTATGATACCTAGTCAACATCCTTTTTGCCTTTCGAAAAGCTCTTGGTTGCTTTCTTTTGTGATAATGAAGGCTTCAGTATCTACAGTTGAAAAACCAGAGGACAAGAAAACTTCTAAAGATGGAAAAATAATACTTGATTTAATGGAAGCTATTCGTGCTACTGAAAGAAAGCAAGCTGAAGCAGACGCTTATATCTTTGCTGAGGAGAAAAGGAAGCTAAAGGTTTGCTTTCCTGCATGTTAGAAGTTATTTGCAAATCTTTGGTGGGTTTGTTTGTTTTTGTGTATGCATGCATGCAGTGCTGTGTGGACTTTTCTAGCATAGTATGGCACATGCAAAGGAATGTGAACAATATAACTTATCTGATGAGAAAGAGATATCCAAATTATGGTACATGATGTATCACTAAAATGATAAAAGAAGGTAGCAATAATAGTATGGCACATGCAAAGGAATGTAAAAAATATAACATATCTGATGAGAAAGAGATATCCAAATTATGGTACACGATGTATCACTAAAATGATAAAAGAAGGGTGGCTTGGTGCACGAGGCTCTTGCAATTGCAGGGTCTGGGAGGGTCAAATGTACAATAAATTTTCTTTAGATATTGTTTTTAGATTTTTTTTAAAAATATAGGTGCATTTTTGTACAATAAATTTGTATTGCTTCGGCATCACACAGTTTGATGATTAAATTCCTCTAATCCATTCCTTGTTTCAATGTTAATTTAGAAATCATAAGAGCACCACCATTTTTCCCCATAAACTACTGGTCTTAAATCTCTTCAGAATGTTTTTTGTTCAAACTTGTTACTTTGTTCATTTATTGTTACCAAGATATAGAATGTCAATAAAACCCATAGTTTCTTACCTTTAAAATTTTGATAACAATGCACTTTTTTCAGGCTAATTTCCTTTGCCTCTACATTACACAATTCAATTATAAAAATCCTCTAATCAGTTTTTGTTTTGATATTTTTCTACTTTAGAACAGTACCTATCTTTCTCGATAATCTAATGATCTGAAATCAGTAAATAAATTTCGTTCAAACTCTTCTGTTTCTGAATGATCTAGTTAACTGAACCTTTAAGTCGTAGATATTTTTCTTTCTAAATGAGATGTATAATATATAGTGATCTTGTTGCTTTATGAACTTCCTACATTGATCAATGATCCATATCCAAAAGATCACGTTGATATTGATGTCAATATTGACATTCCATTAGTTATTTTTATATGTACCTATCATATCATATTTTTATTCAAAGAAGTCATTTACTGCACTAAATATGCCGTCTCAGATAAGGAAACAAAAGTTGTGAGATAGCTTCACTTGGCAAGTCTCTATAAGGCATTGACAGATCTTCTTTTAGATTCAGCACTTGCATCTCTTCCAAAAGAAACACTAAACTAAGGAACAAAGTAAGATGCAATTGAATCAAAAGGCAAGTCAGATTATTCCCTTAGACTCATGGTTGCTTAGCTTGCATTTTCATTGCTCTTGCTACTGCTGATTTGCTGCTAGTGTAGATTTCTGTATGAGTGCATCATTATCTACTTGTGGCAAAATTGATTGCATGTATTTGTTGTATTTAAATTGGTGATAGAACTTTCTATGTCATTTACATATGCTCGAAGACTGCTAATCTATCTTCTTTTCCTCAGCATAATTTTTTATGAGTATCAATTGATAGTGATCTACAATACCAGTATGTTAAATCAGAGGTTTGCTGATCTTGTTTTGTCTTTTATTACAATAATGGAATGTATTCATTTGCATGTTGATAATGCATGAAGGGATTAGAGAATTCCATAAGAAGAAGATAAAATTGTGAACTTGTAAATAAAGCATTATTCTTGTGTTGCAGAGGTTCTAATTCATGAGCAAAGGAGGGCCTTTTCTTCAATGCTATTATTTTCTCAGATCTTTGGCTTTCTGTAGGGTCATAGGCAATGTCCTATGCAATGGGGGGTGGGCCTGATCAATAACCCAACCATGACAAAGGCAGATCAAATCCATGTCCTTGATACAACCATCAAGAGACTTTACGAGCTTGCTAAGCTGGCAGTTGGGAGAACTTGTGCAGGCATGTGTTTAGTCTCACATTAGTTGTTTTGTGGAGATCTAAGGTACTTAAGCAGGTCTGATGACCCCAAATGATAACATTTTGGCCACCTTTTCTTGAGTAAGGTCTTAGGTCGTTATAAATAGTATCAAAGCGGATCCAACCCCTCGTTCATGTGCCTAAGGGACTGCAGCACAGTCCTTTTGAGGCTAACCACAGTGAGAGATTTTAGTGTTTCAATGAATTCTACCATTTCCTCTCGCCATTTAGTGTGATGGCTACTGGTAATGCTCTTATGCTTCTGTTTATCACTATTGTATGCATGCTAACCTGTTGGAGAATTGCATAGAATTTTTGAAATCTATTCCTTTTTTTTCCCAAAAATGCGAGGTTTAACTAATTGGTGGCACTTGATTAATCACCCATAGAATTTCCACTTTTCTTTAGCCTTCTGTTTTCTTTTGGTTTCAATTGATGCTTAACATGCCTTTTTATCTTTTTACTCAGGGATATGATTTTTCAACTGCGCTTAGGCACCTGATTTAGGGACAGCTCTTCATTGCAGTTTGATTCCTTAAAGTGAACCCTTAGCCTTATCCCAGCTGGGGGTGGTGGCATCCTTGCGCATACTGTAGCTCACATTGAATCTTCAACAATGGTAACATATTGTAGCAGCATGACGCTTTAAACAAGGGATGCAATTCATCTACTGAAGTAAATATTATAAAAATAACTATATATGGACTGTTAAGAGTTAAATTCTTTTCCTTCTGGTCATTATTTAGGGGCCTGTAACTTGGCAGTGCTTTCACATTCAGGACAACATCTGTTAATTTTTGCCAATGCAATGATTTAGCCACCTGTGGGTCTAGAGTGATTGAATCATTTCCTTGACTGATCATAGAACTCTTATAATCAGTAGGATATTGATCATAAATTTGGAGTATGCTTTTAATTCCTTTTCCATTCGTTTTAGATGAAAGAAGATCAATCTGGCTGCGGCCTCGAGTCTGACATCACTGAAGTCGAGAACTCTTTGGTAGAGGAAAAATTTGCAGAAGCAACAGATGTCTTGGAAGGAGGAGTTCATTGCAGCCAAGCAGAGGAAATCGTCATCGAGTGGGTGAGGCAAGCAAGGAATCACGCTATTGCAGAGCAAGCGCTCTCTCTTCTTGAATCATACGCCCCATCTATTACCTTTGCCTCTACACCTAGATGGTTTACCATTCCGGCGGTCCATGTAGGTCCTTTTGGTTCATGTTACTACTCTCACATTACCATTACTGCTGCCTGAGTACTCAATCAGTCTGGTTTGGACTGAGAATAAAATTTTGTTCCTTTCGTTTTTGGGGTTATTTGCCCATTGTGAGATGGATATTCAAATACAATTTACAGACGAGTGAAATTTTTTTATTAGTTATCACTAGGAAATGCAGAGTTGTGATTTCAGCATGTGGTGTACTCAAGATTATCCCATTATTCGCATTGAAAAAGGGATGGTAAGTTGCTTTTAACCATGCAGAGTAGTAAGAAGTCAATGCTGTTTTCTCTCTTCCCACTCTCTCCCCCACGAGAGAGGGAGAGAGAGAGAGTTTTAGTATCTTGTGCAAGATATGCTGAGAATGAGTTAGGTGGAAGGATTGAGTGAAAGGCATGTCCTACCAAAAGGCAGGAAAATAAGACAGTGGGTGCAAAGAGTTGCAATCATTAGGGGAGAATTAAAAAGGATGCCAAACATCTTGTGGTAGGAAATGTGGTGGTCCTTGCTTGTTTGGACTATTGAAGATATCATTTCTTTTGACTTTCATTATCTATCTTGGTTGTGAAATAAGAGCCAGCATGGGCACATTTTGATGATGCATGATAGATTGCCTAAAATTGACTTGAATATCTAAAATAAGTGATCATTAAAATCCCTTTGGATGAATTATTAAGTGCCACTCACTGTTCACCACTTTAATCGCAATCTATATATCCAAAAATTGACTCTTTGAAGTCCTTGTAACACATGATAGACCATTTTAATTGCCATCTTCGATTGGTTTCATAATTGGAAGCTGTCATTTAATTTAGAATATATATCGATAAGCTGAAAACTCTTCTTTTAGATTTTTAATTCCATCATGCTTGCTTGCACATCGGGTGCACATGGAAGAAAGCATGCTTTATTTACATGTAAGAGTCCATGAGTGGCTGAGGTCGCTCAGCCCTGTTCTACGAAGCATACTGACGTAATTTGTAGTTCCGGGCTCAACTTGGAAAAAATCCAAGCAAATTCATGGCTAATAAAATTGCCATATATTCTTAAAATAGTTTATAACAACCCAGGATCTCATCCAAAATGGCTAGTTGGAAGGTATTCTTTGGGTCTCCTAATCTAAGTACCCAAAATCTACCTAGTGAATGCACGGGCCGTGGTCAATCTTAATGGATCCGTGTTGCAGTGTTCCCTAGTCCATATAGGTTATGAGCTGCGTCTGCTCTGATACCTTTTATAACAACTAAGGATCTCACCCATAATGGCTATTCAGAAGGTACTATTTGAGTTTCTTAATTCTGTATAAGTACCCAAGATCTATCAAACGAATAACCGATGTGAGACTAAACACACGTCTGCATGGATCCTCACATAACTGAAATGGATCAAAATGGTGCGATTAAAAGATTCATTTCATTTTGCTTCATAATCAGGCCGTTGAGGATGATCTCGGGAGGCGCACTCTTGAAGCTAAGCAAAAGTTGTGCTTCTTGCCATGGCTTTACAAGTTCAATTTAATCATTGCTTCGTGCCTCAACTACTTGACATCGACTTGTTTCATACCACTATCCAGAAAAAAAAAGGACAAAAAAAAAAGAAAGGCCAAGAGCCACTTATAACAGCAACATAAGAGCATTAATAAATTATACCAAATAGCACAAAACACGCTTTTATGCAACGATAGATTTCCGTAGATTTGTTGAACCATCCTAATCACGCCAATAGAATCTGTTACCTGATCCCAATCAAAGAAACCACGCTTCCATACATTAACTTAAGTTCTGAAACTGTTGTTGTGCTGATCCAGAACGTAGATGAATGCACCCCAAGGTCTGTGATCTCCATCCAATGGCTCTGGAGGGTCTTCAACGATCAATTCTGGATGGTATTGATCCACGCAGGACATGGTAATCCAGTGTACCGTTGCTGAAGTCCCAGGGGTCCCCTCTTACAGCTGCTTTCCAACTACGTGGAGGTTGGAAAAATGCTTCTTCTTAAATTGTCTCGCGCCAGCCAATTTCAATGTCACTGTTCAACCTCCCCTCACTACTGTTATCTTATTAGTTATTATATTATTACATGGAGCAGTTAGTAATGTCTAATGTTTCGCCAGTTTTGTAGGTGTGGAGAGAGAGAGAGAGTGAGACATCGCTTTGGCTAATGGGCTGGCTAAGGCTAACCAAACTAATCATATATTAGAAAATATAAACAATTATAATATAAGGTTAAGAGGTGGAAACTTTATTAATGCAATTTATTACTTATAGAAAGATATCATTAACTAACTGCTTCTCCAAATTACTTATTGAAATTTTGATACTTCACTATATCTTTTTAAATAAAAGTATATATACTCCAGTTAGTTAAGTTATTGTTTAAGAAGAAAAAAAAAGCGAAAGAGATGCATATGATAAAAATGAGCATTTCCCTTGATATGATAACAATTAGTTTATATATTTTCTTATCACCTGCATTGCACGATGACATAGATACAAAAAATTGGAACTTGCCAACAGAAACATTTTCAAGGCAGTGTTGAGGAATAAAAATCATTTAGGGTGGGCACCATAAAAAAAAATATGGGGCAGGTTTTTTTTTGACATATTTTCTCAAGCACCTATCTTAAAGAAAAAAATCCAAAAATTATATAGGAATTAGAGGATTTTTAGTAATGGAGTCCATCATAACTTAACTAAAAAAAGAAAGAAAATTACATGCGCCAAGAGAGACTATCCATGAAGAAAGATTATTATCATCCTCTTTCTTTCTCGTCAAGCCTTTCTTTTATTTTTCTTCATCATCAAGCTATTTCTCTAATCCGTGAGGGCTTTCTTCTTCTCCCGAGTTTCTTTCTCCCTTCATTTTGAAAACTATGCATCGATTATCTAAAAACGCGTATTGTAATATTGGAGGATTATTTTGTTAGGTGTATATCACTTAACCGTGCAGTGTCCACTCATGAATACCATGCTTTGGAAAATATGTATTGATTTACCTAAAGGTATGTATTGGATTGCTGTTGGGTGTGTATCAGAAAAATTTACAATGTGTATCAGAAAGCCAACAAGCGTGTATCACTTTGCCATGTAGTGTTTATTGATGAGCATCATATTTTAGACTGTATTGATTTACCTGGAGGTGTGTATTGAAATATTGGATAATAATATTGCTAGACATAATGAATTTTTATTTTATTTTTAAAAAATTATAAAATTGAGGGACTCTATTAGCCAGAAGAGTTTTATTTTTATTTTTTTTAAGATGGGTATAAGAGAAAATATGGTAAAAAAAAAATCCCACCTCGTACAATGTGCCCGCTCCGTAACCATCCTAACAAAACGGTTTCGCATTTGTCGCTACGTAATTAGTGTTTTGGATTGCGTCTCGCGCCGATCCGCTACGAGCCGAAGCGGCCGCCCAAACTAGCTGTGTAAATTGTCGGCGGACGTCGGAGCGAAGGAAGAGAAAGTCTGAGCTTGCTATAAATAACAACTCATTTTACTGGACGAAATTTCGAAGGCCAAAAAAAAAAAAAAACTTGGAGCCTTTCTCTCCGCTGCTTCGGAGGCGGAGAGAGAAAAATCACCGTCGCTGTCCGAAAGATCTCCACCCCACTGTCTTCTCCTGTTGTAATCGAAGCTTTTCTGCTGCTCGTATCCATTGAGGTTATTCTCCTCTGAGTTTTCTGGAATTTTTTCTCATTTTTTTGCTTCATTTTTATACTATCTGTGAGACTTGGACTGGGAGAGGACGATCCGGTCTCCTACGGGGAATCCGACATTAATGCGCTCGTTTGCACTCTGGAATTTACTGAATTGTTGGATTTTTGGGGTCCTTTAAACGGAGGTGCATGCGATCTTTGATGTTTTTGAGGGATTAGATAGTGATCTGGGAAGTGTGAGTTGAATTTGGAGGGTTTGTTTGGATTCGGTTTGACTTCTGAGAACAGTTTGGTAACACTGAAATCATCAGATCTGTGGACGGAGATCACTGGCTTGATGATTTGGAGTTGGAGCAAATGCCAGTGATTGAGATCTAGGTTCTCCAAAGTTTAGTGGGATTTTTTTTTTTTCTAACTTTGACGAGTTGCTGATGCTACTCATCGATTTAGATTTCCCTTCTGCCTTTCCCCCCCTTTTTAGCTTGTCCACAGATTTGGTGTCCTTACTACTTATTTACATTGCAGTGCAGATCCCAAAATATAGTTTTGTTTTAATTTGTTTTGGTTGTTTTGATTTCAGAACAGGTTGAGGGCGAAGAAGAGAGCTAGATCTACTTAGCTAAGGGGCTCTTAAGCTGCAGTAAAGCTGGCGGCGACACTAGCGTGGAGGTACGCGAGCAGCAATGGCGGCAGCCACGGAGCTGCGGATCTGGTAGGTTTCGTCTTTGTTGTTCTGTAAGTGAACCAATGATTGCTGTTGGCTCATGGCATTGTTTCAGTATCTCTCAGCTCAGTAAGTAATAGCTGGAGAGTTAATTTCCTTAGACACCGGGTCCTCCGATCTCGTGGTTCAATATGTAGTCTATGGAATATTTTATTGTTTTTGATGATATAATAACAAAAATAGCACTTTCCTTTAGATAGATCCCTTATAAA
The DNA here is from genome assembly GCA_025769935.1 of Phoenix roebelenii. Lineage (NCBI taxonomy): Eukaryota > Viridiplantae > Streptophyta > Magnoliopsida > Arecales > Arecaceae > Phoenix > Phoenix roebelenii. The sequence continues at coordinate 5,163,985 of JAOXJJ010000316.1, read as the reverse complement.
TTTGGTTTAGAAAGAGATTAAAAAAAGCTAAATTTAGGTTGGATTTTCCATCTGAGTCCCAGTTGTACTCTCATGCCCAAGTCATTCACTTTCTTATTTTGAATTTGAAAAAAGACCTAGCGGAGTATGTCAATGAACTTTTGTTGGTAGTTAAGATTCCAATCATTTAACCTCACTCACAGTCTTAAATGAATTAAGTGTTAGAGTTTGTTCGCATGTAAGTGGGTATACTGAAAAAATACTGAATGATTTCATTGTTTTAGTAATACAGTCTTGAAATCATCTGATAGTCATGTTTGAATTACTATTTCTTTTTTTCTGCCAACTTGTTTTGTAGTGTTTATAAAACAGTCATAAAGTGAAGCTAGGTCAGTAATTATCTGTATTGTGGCTTTTCCAATTCGTACCTTTTTGCTGATTCCTTTCTCTGACTAATACCATTCAGTTTATTCTCTTTAATTTTCTTTGTGCAAAAGAATTTACCGAATAATCCTAATAAATGCCTTTCTGCCAAGCTTATTAGAGGTCGTGTATGCACTGGAGGTTACCAATATAAAAACTGCTTAAATGCATATTTGATATTGTTGTGTTGCTGGAAACTGTATGTCCAAAAAAAAAAAATGAAGTTATGGAAGAGTGTGGGTAGAAACAGGTCCAGGCCCTCTAAGAGTAGCCCTTTAATTTCTCCATGGCAGCACTAAAAACTGGCATCTGCCACCTAAAAGCCCTAGGGCTTCAAGTTGATGCCAAAGGTAGACTTGCAGACGTGCATCGCATATTTGATGATGGTAGGATAAGCTTGTCAGATCTTCAAACGCTAAAATTCACCCCCTGAATCTAATTGCCCTGGCCTTGTTGATAATAAAATTACATGTTATCAAAAACACATGTTCAGGATTTTGAACTGCAGAAATTTCTCTTTTAACTTATCAGATCTTAGGGCTTCCTTATATCCATGGACTGGACCCAATAGTTTACATGTGGCATCACATAATAAAAACACTAAGAGGTGACTTAGATAGCTTGATATGTTAAAAAAGCAACGTGATATTTCCTATGCAACATATATCTCCAACTGACATTATTTCATCACGGTTAAGCATTGAAAAAGATATTCATAGAGATAACTTATCAATCTTAACCCTCATACTGCTATGGATAAATAATATTAAACTATCTTGATAAGAATCACGACTGAGAAAGTATTGATTATTTGGTATTTTGGTGGTATCAATTCTATATGAAACCCAACGACCTTTTATTGTGCATTCTCATTTTTGGTTTGAGCCAGTTTGAACTGACCATGGGTTAAACCTGCGAATCTGTTGGTTCTACTTAGTCATAGATTTAAAGTGGCACTCATATATGTTGATGAACTTAGGGAGGATCAAATGGATACCACTGATTTCATATTATATAAAAAATTAAATATATTTGTCAACTTTAGATTCTACAAAGATATCATTTAGTTAATCTGCAAGCCATTTTAATGAACGCCAAGTTATACATAAATTAGAGAGTATAACCTTACTGCGTACAGCACTTTTTAGATGATAATGGAGCTATTCATGATGTCTCTTATCTCGACTATTGAATAACTTTGTATAGGTCATGGAAACTAATCTGTTGCCTTCTTTGATGCACTTCTTATGATTAATGTTCTTTGTCACTGTACAATTACAGGAGAGAAATATGGATACTAAAGTTCAAGATTCGGAGCCCCCAACTCCACACTCAGTAATGAAGATGGGTTTGAGGTGAGTTTAGAATACCTCTACATTTTAGATTTCATCAATACACAACTCCACAAGGGAAATGACTCAAAGTTTGTTTATATTATTTATTTATTTTTTAAATTTATGATTGACCATAACTTGACATCAACAATACGAAGTTACAAAGTATGTACATGCATGAGACATTTCCAAGTGCAACAGATGTTATGGCACAGTGCCTAGGTGCAATTTGGACCTTCAAATCAGTAATTCAAGCCATGTATCAATATCTGCATGTTGTGAAATATCTATAGAACAAAATGAAAGAAAAAGCATTTTTTTTTATTAGAAGACAAATGGTTATTCTGATCCAATTTCAGAACATATCCTATGCCATTGGAATTTGGTCTGCATGCGATTCAAACTTATGTGATCATGACAAACTGTGTGGATTATCCATTTGAATGGTTCACCATGAATTTTTTGGCACAAGGAATGACTAGGTTATGCCTAGGGAACATTAGGATCGTCATCATATATATATATATAGATATATAGATACATGAACATATTAGCTTTATATTTCATAATCTATTCCTTGCTATTTGTGTGGTTTAACAATATACTATGACATTTAGTGCTTACTGTTTTTGTCTATGAGATCCATGTGTGTTAGCAATATATTGTGGCATGTTGCTTGCTGTTTGTTAGAAAGGATCTGTTAATTTGCACAAACTTGTAAAAGAACTAGTATAATGGAAATATGCTACCCAGACATATATTACTCAATAAGGGGCAAGAAACAGTTACTGTAAGCTCACATAACATGGTCTTGAGCTGCAATATTTATTTGATTTAAGAAAATATGCCAAAGATTAATTGCCTGAGCTTATGTTAACTAAATTTATGATTTATACAATACTCATATTATGCAAGCTAAACTATTTGAGTATCGTCTTAGTTTCAATAGCATATCAGGAGATTCAATCTGTACATTGTTTCATGAGAAAATTATTGCTATAGGCATGGACTTTCAAGCCCTGCTGATACAAATTTAAATTTAGCTCGGGACTTGTCTGGTTGCATCTCATTGCCATACAGACATGTATTAGTCAAAAGTTTAGCTCGTCATTGCATATCTCATGCAGGCCCATCTTTCCAGTCATACAAGTTTGTAATGTTTGACAAGATAATGATCATTGATATATCACTAGTGGAAATGACAAAAAGATACACAAACATAATATTTAGCCTTTCATGTTAGTTTTTAACAACTACTCTCAAAATCATGGCTGATAGTTGAGTGTATAGTCATATGTGACTTTGTTATAGGATGTCAATGGAGGTATAAATGATGAATTGCAGATTACCCTGTTTCAATATCAAGGAAATGGGCAACCATTGTGACACCTGCACCAACCGGAAATCACTGATCCTTTTTTCTTCTTTTTTATTTTCTTTTCTCAATGCATTAAATATTTGAAAATGTAGTGATTGACCTGAAAAACAAATCAGATGTGTGCATGACCTCATAGGCATGTATATAGCTATAATATAACCATAACTATAACCAGCAAGCCTTGTCCTGCCTGTTGTAGTTTGATTTGACAAATCCTGCATTATAAAATTCCTTATATTTGTCATGGATGCAAATGTGTGGGTACACAACAAAAAAAATGTTGTACCATGTGCACTACGAGCATTAAGCTAACTAATGTACCCTATAAAATTTCAAACCTGGAACTATAATATGCAGCAGAATGAAAAGAGAAAAGAAGAATTACAATTGTATCAATAATTAAAGATTACTTATAAGTATGTAATAGGACTCTGTCAAGATCAATGTTTTCATCATCACCATTGGCAGTGTTTAATTTTGAACCAGACGATAAACTAATTTTCTATTTTTTATCAGGTTCAACACATAGAAAATATAAGGCTTGCTATTTATTTGTTTTTGGAACTCTAGATGTGTTTCTTTAATTGTTATATTCCAACATGGATGGAAATGTATTTAACTGTCAAAATTTTCTTGAGAAACACAGATTTCAGAGACACATCAGTGATGTAATAGCAACATTGAAACAATTTCAACAATTCAACATGCAGAGCCTGTTGGCCAATTTTTTTGCATGTTAACATAACTATTACTTGCATAATGTTATTACGTGTACAGTATTTGAAAAAATGACCCTCTTAAGTGGGAAGTTGAATGTCCGGCTATCTCTTAATAAATGTTTAAAGGTTTTGTATAAACTGATTTTAAAGCACAAAATTTAGTCGATCAGGGTTGTGACCATTCTGCAGTACTAAATGCCTGCGGATAGATTTAACCTATGGAATTTTCTCAATATGTTACTTTCAGAGACCGTGCTAGCATGGAGGATCCAGATGGAACACTTTCAAGTGTTGCCCAGTGTATAGAGCAGTTACGTCGGAATTCTTCAACTGCTCAAGAGAAAGAGAGCTCCTTGAAACTGTTGCTAGAGCTTATCGAAACTCGTGATAATGCCTTTGGAGCAGTTGGGTCACACTCCCAGGCAGTTCCAATTCTTGTTTCCCTTCTCAGGTCAGGATCATTAGTAGTGAAGATATTGGCTGCTACTGTTTTAGGATCTCTTTGCAAGGAGGAAGACCTAAGAGTAAAAGTGTTGCTTGGTGGTTGCGTTCCTCCATTGCTTGCTCTTCTCAAGTCTAGCTCAGACGAGGGTCAAATTGCAGCTGCAAAAACTATTTATGCTGTTTCTCAAGGTGGAGCAAGGGATCATGTTGGATCAAAGATCTTTGCAACTGAAAGAGTTGTTCCTGTTTTATGGGAAAAATTAAAACATGACCTCAGAAATGTTAGTATGGTGGATAGTCTGCTTACTGGAGCATTAAAGAATTTATCTAAGAGCACAGAGGGGTTCTGGTCAGCGACCATAGAATCTGGTGGGATGGATATACTTAAAAAACTGCTTTCCTCAGGACAAACAAGCATGCTTGCAAATGTTTGCTATCTTCTTGCATGTGTAATGATGGAAGATGCATCTGTCTGTTCTCGAGTTTTATCTGCGGAAGCCACTAAGCAACTCCTCAAGTTACTGGGGCCTGGTAATGAAGCTTCTATTAGAGCTGAGGCTGCAGGTGCTCTTAAATCTCTTTCTGCACAGTGTAAGGAAGCCAGGCGTGAGATAGCTAATTCTAATGGGGTCCCTGCTTTGATAAATGCAACTATAGCTCCATCAAAAGAATATATGCAAGGTGAATCTGCTCAAGCATTGCAGGAAAATGCAATGTGTGCATTAGCAAATATATCTGGCGGGTTGTCATACGTTATATCCAGCCTTGGAGAAAGCCTCGGATCATGTACTTCAACTGGACAGATTGCTGACACACTGGGTGCTTTAGCTTCAGCTCTAATGATATACGACACTAATGCTGAATCCGTTAGGGCTTCAGACCCTTTAGTTATTGAGAGGATATTGGTAAAGCAGTTTAAACCTAAGTTGCCATTTCTTGTGCAGGAGCGTACTATTGAAGCATTGGCCAGTTTATATGGGAATAATATTCTATCAGGGACACTTAGCAATTCTGATGCAAAACGCTTGCTTGTTGGTTTGATAACTATGGCGACAAATGAGGTGCAGGATGAACTTGTGAAGTCTCTTCTCATACTCTGCAACAAAGAATGTAGTCTATGGCATGCATTGCAAGGTCGTGAGGGTGTTCAGCTTTTGATATCTCTTCTTGGCCTCTCATCAGAGCAACAACAGGAATGTGCTGTAGCTCTTCTTTGCCTCTTATCCAATGAAAATGATGAAAGCAAGTGGGCCATAACTGCTGCTGGAGGCATTCCTCCTCTTGTTCAAATTTTAGAAACAGGATCTCCAAAAGCCAAAGAAAATTCTGCGTTAATCCTTGGAAATCTTTGTAACCACAGTGAAGACATACGAGCTTGTGTTGAAAGTGCTGATGCTGTTCCTGCTTTACTGTGGCTGCTAAAAAATGGAAGTGATAATGGAAAAGGGATTGCATCAAAAACGTTAAACCATCTCATCAATAAGTCAGATACTGGTACTATCAGCCAGCTCTCTGCTCTACTAACCAGTGATCAGCCCGAGTCTAAAGTATATATTTTAGATGCACTAAAAAGTTTGCTTTCAGTTGCACCCCTCGATATTTTGCATGAAGGAAGTGCTGCAAATGATGCCATTGAGACCATGGCAAAAATCTTGAGTTCTACAAAGGAAGAAACTCAAGCTAAATCAGCATCTGCACTTGCAGGTCTCTTTCATTGCCGCAAAGACTTGAGAGAAACTCATATTGCTGTAAAGACTCTCTGGTCAGTAATGAAGCTGCTAAATGTAGAGTCTGAAAAAATACTAAGGGAGGCTTCCTGCTGCCTTGCAGCTATTTTCCTTTCAATTAAGCAAAACAAGGAGGTTGCTGTAGTTGCTAGAGATGCATTGACTCCACTAGTCCTGCTTGCCAATTCCTCGGTTCTCGAAGTGGCAGAGCAGGCAACACGAGCTTTGGCTAACCTTCTTCTGGATCATGAAGTGTCTATGCAGGCATCTCCAGATGAGATTATTTTTTCTGTTACACGAGTTTTGCGAGATGGCACTATGGATGGAAGAACTCATGCTGCTGCTGCAATTGCACGTCTTCTTCAGTGTCGTCCTATTGATCAGGCATTATCTGATAGTGTAAACCGTGCTGGGACAGTCCTTGCACTTGCTTTCCTTCTGGAATCTGCTAGTATTGAAGATGCTGCTACAGCAGAAGTTCTTGATGCACTGGTCATATTGTCAAGATCAAAAGGAGCAAGTGAACATGTAAAACCTCCATGGGCAATTCTTGCTGAATATCCCCATACAATAGTCCCTCTAGTTTCATGTATAGCTGATGGAACTCCCTTGTTACAAGATAAAGCTATAGAGATTGTGTCAAGACTTGGTCATGATCAGCCTGTTATACTGGGTGGTGTAATATCGGGCACCTCTGGGTGTATATCATCAATTGCAAGAAGAGTTGTTGGATCCAACAACTTCAAAGTCAAAGTTGGGGGAAGTGCTCTTCTTATTTGTGCGGCAAAAGAGAACGGTCAGAAGCTGGTAGAAGCTTTGAATGAATCAAGCTTATGCGCTCATCTCATTGATTCTCTTGTTGGTATGCTTCATTCTACAAATTCATTGGCTGACCAGAGAGATGGTGAAAGCAACATAGACATAAGCATTTATAGGCATCCTAAAGAGCAATATAGAAATGGTGAAGTTGAATGTAGCACAGCTGTGATATCTGGTAACATGGTTGCTATTTGGCTACTTTCTATACTTGCTTGTCATGATGACAAAACTAAAGCAGTCATAATGGAGGCTGGAGCCATTGAAGTTCTCACTGACAAGATCTCTCAGTATGCATTCCAATCCATGCAGGTAACTGGCAATGCCTTTTCAGCAGTTTCATTCCCTATTATATGAGCTGTGCCTGTATCCGTATTTACTGTATGTGTATTTTCATTTGTGCACTTTCATCAATATTTTTCGTCAACTATTTACTTTCTTCACTTAATGCCGTGATTTGTTCGCATGGTTTCTGAATCTTATGGTCACTCTCAGAGCCTAATCTGACTTCTATAAGCGTAAAATTTTGCAGTGTGATTCTAAAGAAGATAACAGCACATGGGTTTGCGCTTTACTCCTTGCAGTGCTGTTTCAAGACAGAGATATCATACGATCAAATGCAACAATGCGCTCCATTCCAGTACTTGCGAATCTGTTGAGATCAGAGGAGTTAGCAAACAGATATTTTGCTGCACAAGCTTTGGCTAGTCTTATGTGTAATGGTAGCAGAGGGACTTTGCTGGCTGTTGCTAATTCTGGGGCAGCTAATGGGCTTATACCTTTGCTTGGTTGTGCTGATACTGATATAGCTGATCTTTTAGAATTGTCAGAGGAGTTCTCTTTGGTGTGCAGTCCGGAGCAAATTGCATTGGAGAGGTTGTTTAGAGTTGATGACATAAGGGTTGGCGCAACTTCTAGGAAAGCCATACCTGCACTTGTTGATTTACTCAAACCAATTCCAGACCGACCAGGTGCACCTTTTCTGGCATTAGGCCTCCTGAATCAGCTAGCAGTAGATTGCCCTGCAAACAAACTTGTAATGGTTGACGCTGGGGCTCTAGAGGCACTTTCTAAATATCTCTCACTAGGACCACGAGATGCAACAGAAGAAGCGACCACGGAATTATTGGGAATCCTGTTTGGCAATGCTGAAATAAGACATCATGAATCTGCAATTGGTGCTGTTAATCAACTTGTAGCAGTCTTACGGCTGGGGGGAAGAAATTCCAGGTACAGTGCAGCTAAAGCTTTGGAGAATCTGTTCTCCTCAGATCATATCAGGAACAGCGAGTCAGCTCGGCAAGCTGTTCAACCGCTTGTAGAAATTATGAGCACTGGCTTGGAGAGGGAGCAACATGCTGTTATTGCTGCTCTTGTGAGGTTGCTTTCTGATAATCCATCAAAAGCCCTTGCTGTTGCAGATGTTGAGATGAGCGCAGTAGATGTTCTTTGCCGTATACTTTCTTCGAACTGTTCAGTAGAATTGAAGGGAGATGCTGCTGAGCTATGTTGCGTCCTTTTTGGAAATACAAGAATTCGGTCTACGATGGCTGCAGCACGTTGTGTGGAGCCTTTGGTGTCTCTGTTAGTAAGCGAGTCTAGTCCTGCACAGCATTCAGTAGTTCGTGCGCTGGATAAGCTTTTGGATGATGAGCAATTGGCAGAACTAGTTGCTGCACATGGTGCCATTGTTCCTCTTGTTGGTCTTCTATTTGGTAAAAATTACATGCTTCATGATGCAGTTGCTAGAGCTTTGGCAAAGTTAGGAAAGGATAGACCAGACTGTAAATTGGAAATGGTGAAAGCTGGAGCAATTGAGAGCACACTGAATATACTCCATGAAGCTCCTGATTTTCTGTGTGTTGCATTTGCAGAATTACTTAGAATATTGACCAATAATGCAAGCATTGCAAAGGGTCCATCAGCAGCCAAGGTTGTGGCACCACTTCTCTCCCTATTAAGTAGGCCAGAAATTGGTCCTAGTGGTCAGCATAGTACCTTACAAGTTGTTGTTAATATTTTGGAGCATCCCCAGTGTCGATCTGATTGTAACCTAACACCTCGACAGGCCATTGAACCAGTTATTGCTTTACTGGATTCACCTAGTCAAGCAGTACAACAGTTGGCTGCAGAACTATTATCCCATCTCCTATTGGAAGGACACTTACAGAAGGATGCTGTAACAGAGCAAGCAATTAGTCCCCTAATCCAAGTTCTTGGATCAGGCGTGCCAATTATACAACAGAGGTCAATAAAAGCCCTCGCTAACATTGCGCTAGCTTGGCCAAATGCAATTGCCAAAGAAGGTGGTGTTTATGAGTTGTCTAAAGTAATATTGCAAACTGACCCTCCCTTGCCACATGCCATATGGGAATCTGCTGCTTCTATCTTATCCAGCATTCTGCAGAATAGTTCGGAATATTTTCTGGAAGTGCCTGTGGCCGTATTAGTGCAGTTGCTTCGCTCTGGAATGGAAAGTACAGTTGTTGGTGCATTAAATGCACTTATTGTATTGGAAAGCGATGACTCAACCAGTTCCGAAGCAATGGCTGAAAGTGCTGCTGTAGAGGCACTATTGGAACTTCTTAGTAGTCATCAGTGTGAGGAAACTGCAGCAAGACTACTAGAAGTTTTGCTTAACAATGTGAAGATCAGAGAAACAAAAGCCGCCAAATCTGCTATTTCACCATTATCCATGTATCTTCTAGATCCTCAAACACAATCCCAGCAGGGAAGGTTGCTCGCAGCTCTTGCTCTTGGTGATCTTTTCCAAAATGAAGGCCTTGCTCGAACTACAGATGCTGTTTCAGCATGCCGAGCTCTGGTAAATCTTCTTGAAGACCAGCCAACTGAAGAAATGAAAGTAGTAGCGATATGTGCCCTGCAAAATCTTGTAATGTACAGCCGATCAAATAAGAGAGCTGTTGCAGAAGCTGGTGGTGTTCAGGTTGTGTTGGACCTTATCAATTCAAGCAATCCTGATACATCTGTTCAAGCAGCAATGTTTGTTAAACTTCTCTTCTCTAATCATACCATCCAAGAGTATGCTTCCAGCGAAACAGTGAGAGCTATAACTGGTAAATTCTTGTGACTTCTGTCATGTGCCTTTTAAGTAAATTCCTATTGAAAATGTTTGTTTGTTCTGGGATGTCTGCAATTCAATCTCAAGCACAAACAGATGCATAATTGAGATAGGATGCTGCTTGAAGAATTTTTCTTTTTGTTCCTTTTTGGTACTTCTCCTAACTGTGATTGTTAGTTATGAGAGTCTAGTGTACATGTCTGGTGGTCATCTTGACTAACAAGTAGCTCCATTGAACTGGACTGTACCTGAATATTATCACTAATACAAGTTAATACCCATTTTTAAAGTTATCCTCTATTCCAGTTTTGCTTATCCTTTGCTTTTGAGAAATCAAATTAATTATGCTAAGCATGGAATGAAGAATTATAGCTTAGACTTATGGGTGTTGATTGTTGATTTCTTATAAAATACATGTTGGTTTTAGCTTAAGCTGATTTGGTAATCATAAAAAAAAAATCCACTCTGATTCAAGGCTCAGAATATCTCATTGTCCATCCTCATGATTTACAAATGAAGTTGATAAATATGTTTAAAAGTTCATTGGCTTTGGTATTATCAAATCTAGTGTATAAAGTTCTAGCATGGATACAAATTTAAATACAGGGGATCATAAATGTTAAGTCTGATTATTGAAGTTGAAGAGTTTTTGTATTATATATGTAGGACTCTTACAACACAAAGTCAAACATTGTGATTATCCTTAATTTATAGAATTATTCTCTATGAGGTGGTGGTCAGCAGTACCTCTTAAGCAGGAGAGTATATCTGCATTCTGCAAAGCTGAAGTTTACTCATCAAGTGCCTCTTTAACAAAGAGGCTGGCTGAAATTGAGTGTTACATTATATTTGTTGCTGCATTTTAATTAGCCATGAGGCCAACATTCTATTTTTCTATTTGTCCTTACTTTAATGAAGTATCATTAATTTTTAATTAATTAATGCTCATAATATTCATTACCCATACCCATCAATGTTTTATCAACACTAAAATGGAATATTATTGGAGACTAACACTGAGAATAAAAACTTTTCTGAATATTGTGATCATTGTGATGTTGTTTCAACATAATTTGTTGAGGTTTTATGTTCAGAATGACTACTTTTCTAACTGAAATTCTTTTTCATTCGCTTGTGCTTTTCAAGCATGCAGTGTCCTTTTTGATGCCTAATGAGTTTGATTCCTTTGCAGCTGCCATTGAAAAGGATTTATGGGCCAATGGAAGTGCAAGTGAGGAGTATCTAAAAGCACTCAATGCACTCCTGAGCAACTTTCCTCGTTTGAGAGCCACCGAACCTGCTACGTTAAGCATTCCCCATCTAGTAACATCTCTCAAAACTGGCTCTGAGGCAACTCAAGAAGCAGCGTTGGATTCACTTTTCCTTCTCAGGCAAGCCTGGTCAGCATGCCCAACTGAAGTTTTCAAAGCTCAATCTGTTGCTGCATCAGAGGCTATTCCCTTATTTCAATACTTGATTCAGTCTGGCCCACCTCGGTTTCAAGAAAAAGCTGAACTTCTTTTGCAGTGCTTACCAGGAACACTTACAGTTATTATAAAGCGTGGTAACAATTTAAGGCAGTCAGTGGGAAACCCAAGTGTCTACTGCAAACTCACACTGGGCAACAATCCACCGAGACAGACAAAGGTAACATCCAATGTCTAATCACACTCTGCATGTATGAAAAGAAACTTGTGAACTCCTTTGTTTAGGACTGTTATGCTCTTATTCTGTCCTGCCTTCTTAATACATTTATGGTATCCTGAAAGCACTATCCTTATCTTATTAAGATCAGCTTGTTTCTAATATATGATGGAAAGCTATTTTCGATTAGAATCAGTAATTTAGCATTACTAATTTTGTAGTAATTTCAATTTTGTTGCATTTATTATTAATATAAATTTAAATAACTTATGCTACAGAAATAGTATTTACATAATTAATGCTATAGAAGTCGAAAGTCATAACTGAGAAGGCTTATATTTTTATTTAAAAATATTCAGGTGTTTTTTTTTTTTTTTTGCATATGCATAAATTAATAGAAGTTCAGCTTAACCTCTATCTACTAATTCATTATGGTAGGGGATTAATGTTTGACTCCTTTCCATTTATTTGGGAGGTCTCAATCTGTCTCTTCAACTGCACCAAGTGAAGTTGTTAAGACATCTCAATCACAACTAAAGCATAAAAGAACTTATGAAACTGCAAAATGAAGCTTGGATACTGGAAACTATTTCTTGAAAGCTAGGCTATGATGTGGTTTAGTGGGAATGGCATCTCATGATACCCTTCCGTCCCTTCATAAATTTGTTGACCGCATTCATGCCAGCCAAAATAACTTCAACATCATTGACAATATTATTGAGAGGGTGGATGTCTATTGAGGTCAGGCAGGGAAGAACATAGTGTACGTAAGTAGGTCATCATGATTCCATCAGAGTGGTTCTTTGTGTATTGAACTTCTAAAGGTTTTAATTTTTAAAGACTCATTTATGACATGTAAAATGTGATTTATTAGAATTTTAAAGTGTGAATCTGCATATAACATAGCAGGATATTTGTATGCATAATAAATATAAATTTACAATATAAAACACGCCAAGAGTGTGGCAGATGAAATTCTCCATGGCATGGTGAAGGATGGTTTTAAAACCCTTGTTGGCTTAGGGCTTGCACCACCTTCGGCGAAACATACACAACAGACCGTATCACAACTAATTTGGACCAGCTCTATGAATTCTAGCTCAATATTAGTTCTTGTACATGGTCAAACTTATGCAAATGAATCAACATCCAAAAAGTTCGCTATTATTATATTGATTTTGTTCTTATTCATCTTCCTCTCTTCCTTTTTGCCGCTTCTACAAGAATCTGTGGCCGCACAGTGTCAAGGTTGCCTTTAACCTATGGTCAAACCATCTCAGTTTTTTTCCATGAATAGTGCCATGCTCGCACACCCTTTTTAGTAGTTCTTGCACTTGCCATTACTCACTAATCGAATATGCATTGCTTTAGATTGCAATCAAATTCTTGGGCTACATGGCCAATTACTCACACAATTGTTCTTTAATATTTTCTTAATTTGATAATTAATGATATTCCAGAAGGAACTTTTTTTTTACTAGAGTAATATTTGTTCAATGTTGATAAGCCTTTCTTTTTTTGTTGAACTCTAATTTTTGGATTGTATATCCATGGTGCTCGTTACTAAAATAAAATTAACCGTTTAGTTTCTTAATTTATGTTTTTTGAAAAAAAGTGCAACCAGAAAATAGTTTTATCCATCACAGTTTTGTGACCTTCCATTCGGTTAAAAAAAAATTCATCAACTAGCATTCTGAATATCACACAAAATCTAGAGTTATATTTTACGGGATAAAAATCTATTTTAATTCAACAATTAAAATAAAAAAGAAACTTTCTTTAATGTATATCAGCACCTTTGGAAAATAATGAATTGGATCGCTTTTTTACATCACCCTGCCCTGCATTTTATTCGGTATGTGCTTATCATGTACTCTTGACTCATTCCTTCCCATTGACCGCATAATGGAACACTTAAGAACTACAACTGGCTGCTTAAACAATCCTCACTCATTCAGCATTTTGCACTGTTTGATCCCTTGTCTCTATTCTGCATAGGCAGAAAAGTCAGTGAAAAAACATTAGTATCTAACAAACTGATGGGTGGATAGACGTCGAAGGACCTTGTCTTGTTGGGTATATTCTTTGTGCTCAAAACCTCTCTTGGCTCTTGCAAGTATTCCTTGCCCCTTTCCATGTTTTACTAGTTGGAGAACCTTTCGAGACTATATTGAAGTGGAGTAAGGACTCAGAAGTGTGAATGTTTCTTAAGTTCAGGAGTTAGTTGAAAGGGAGCCACAGGGCTTACACACCTTGGCTTATTTAACAAGCCCCCTTGTCAGGCTCGTTGAGGTTTCTTGGAAAAGGAGTTTTGAGGTGTTATTTTTTTCAGTTAAGTGACCATGCACTCATCTTTCTTGGAATCTTCATAAAGTGAGTTGCTTAGAAGAATTATGGACAGAGTATCATCTGCACCCGGCCAGCAGATACTATGCTAGTGCCTAATAGAGGAGAACCATGGCTGCATTCTAGCTGTCTGCCAGTGCTTGGCCATGATGCTAGTGCATGCCAGCATCAATGTTTTAAATCTTGAGAAGGATATGTTGAGTAATCATATTAAATAATGTAGAATATCCGAATTTAAGATCTTTATGTGCTTCACTCTTAGAACATCATCAAATTTTGTACATAGATTGCTCTGCATTGTGGTCAAGCTTGAGCTTCATAATTATCTACTCGTCATAGGGATTATAATTATACTCCAGCATGGCTATTTACTTTCATATCATCTTCCAATTTCAGATTGTGTCAACGGGTCCTACACCTGAATGGGATGAAGCTTTTGCTTGGGCATTTGATAGTCCTCCTAAAGGCCAGAAGCTTCACATATCTTGCAAGAATAAAAGCAAATTTGGAAAGGTATGGACTCCAAAGAGAAATTGATAGCTGTTATCGCTCTTTTGGTGTAACAAGTTGCTTCAAAATCGTCGTGCTTTTGGATCTTTGTTCTAATGGAAATTGACCACCTCAATTTCTTCTGTTTCTGACTGCAGAGCAAATTTGGAAAAGTGACGATACAGATAGATCGGGTGGTTATGCTGGGATCGGTTGCTGGAGAGTACACATTGCTTCCTGAAAGCAAAAGCGGACCCCCTAGGAACTTGGAAATCGAATTTCAATGGTCAAATAAATAATAGTCATATAAGGTGTGCCATCTTTGTAATTTTAATTTATAAAATTGAAATTGCTCCTTTTTTCTCCCTTTTATCCTTGCTCTCTTTATGTATCAGTGTATATAGTCTGCAGAGGAAATTGTCATCTTTGTTATCTCTGCCTTAGAAAATCAGTCGTGTCGGGGTCTATTTTTTGTGGCTTGTAACAAATTATTCTTTATTTTTTTGTTAAACATTTGCCTTGATAAGCTTCGGGAGATTGTAGCTTTGGAACTTTGATTTCCCCCATTTTCTTGTAACAGATGTTTGCATAAATGTGTCCAATGTGCATTGAGGAATGTTTTTAAATCTGTTTTTCACAGTTGGAACTATGAAGAGAATTATTATTGCTTAGACTGCAATAAGAGAGCTTGGTGGGGAGGAATAGGTGATTAATCTCTACCGTATCAAAAAAGTAAGAGCTTTGAAACTGAGGACTGTTTGTAAAGATTCTGTCATCTTTTCTTCTTTTTTTGAGGGAAATCGTACCATCTTTTCAAAATATTCTCCCTTCCGCGCCATCGGAGGAATGTATAAATGGTCGGCTAATCAATATCTGTTTTTGCTAATGGCTTGAAATCAAAAGCGTAAAGGAAATATGTTTCACATATACAAAGAATTTGCAGCAAGATATGATGAAACCATTGAAGTCTCATGGACTTCGTTTTCGAGGCCTTAAGAGGGATCAAAATAAGGCCCCTAATGTTTACGGCATTGGTTCAGATTTCAATTATATTTTAATTGCGCATCCAAGTCATTTAATGTTTACTGCATGTTCCTGGTTTGCTGGTGACCTCTAGTACAATTGGCTAAGTGGAACTGGTGGATCTTGAGCTTCCTTTTTAAGAGCTCGCTTATTTATGTGCCTTGGGGTCTTTTTTTTTTTTATTTCTCTCTCTCTCTCTCTCTCTCTCTCTCTCTCTCTCTCTCTCTCTCTCTCTCTCTCTTTTATGAGAAATATGCCTCTTGGAGCCTTGATAATGTAAAATACCAATAGCGAGTACAAGGCCATGCGGATCGCCAAGTTCTAAATCAGGAAATAATTAGAATTCTAAGAGTACGATTGAGATTGTCTTATGCTATTCTAGGACGCAAGAGGGTGTGAAAATAGACATCATTTTCTTTGGGTAAATTTGAATTTATTATCCCGGTCTCTTATAAATATATCCATGAGAATGGAAAATAAAATATCCTAAAATTCAGAAAAAATATGTCACAACAGTCTATAAAGTAGTCTCCATGTGATGTCCAATATATATATATATATATATATATATATATGTTGTATCCTATCGGAGTCATCATGATCTCGTGTCAATATTTTTGTGAGGATACATACGAGCTTGTGTTTAGTCCTATATGGGCATGCAGTGGGTAAGTCTTAGAAACTTATACAAAGTCAAAAAACTCAAGTAATATCTTCCGGATAGTTTTTTAAACTAAAATCTTAAATTGTGTAAATAGTATTAGAAAGAACCTGGCCTATCGCCAATGTGGGCTTGAAAATATTGCATCATGGATTTTTTTGAATCCGACCATAAATTGAATTGATCATGGTATTTATAATTAGATTTGATCAGATTTGGAATCTTCGCCTAGCAAGAATGCCATTGCTTAAATGAAAAAGTGAGGACTCGTAAGGGAATGTATATAATCCCATATCAACTATGCACTGGATAGATTTTGAGTACTTGTACAGATCTAAGCACGACATCATGCTGGGCCCATGGTCAGTTTTAATAGGCATGTATTGTGGTGTCCCCTAATTCACATCGGCTACGGACTGAATCTACTTTGATACATTTATAATAATGTAGGTCCCATATAAGTGCCTAAGATCTATCTAGTGGATAGCCGATGTGAGATTAGATACATGTCCGTATATGTCCTTACAAGGTTCAATGCTAAAACAAGATATTTTTTGTCTTTATAGGTGCAAAACTTTTTCTTATGGGTTAAGGCTTGGGGCAGGAAAGACGGGGCTAAAATAGATGCAGCCGGTGGCATCTAGCCTAAACCTTTCCGCAAGGAAGTCAAAAAAAAGGTCAAAGCGAAAGATTCTTTAACCATTAGCAGGATGCTATGTTTCTTGCTAATCCAGCTTTCCGGCTTGCCTTTAAGAATCTTCTATTCAATCAAATCTCCGCAAAGTATGCACGCAAAAAAGCTTAGGGGAGAGCATGTCCACATTGGCAGAAATAGAGAGTACCCACTTTGTTGGTAGGATGAGTCCTTGGTAGACCTCTTCTCTGTTCTTAGTTCTCCTATAGCTGGATTCTCCGGAACCATAAGAATGTGCGTGAGAGAGTGAGAAATTTCATACGGACCCGGGTTCATTTCAAATCCAACTACATCCTTGAGCAAGGTTTGTCATTTCAATTGGTATTATGCCGTGCCATATCAATACCGAACCAATATATAATTTGGTGCTGTGTGGGTACTCGATATGTCCTATCGTCTCATACTGTACCATATATCAATAAAGATCGATACCAAAAATGGGGAATTTTAAATCCAGCTATTCATAGCGCGGCAGCACATGACAACAAAGGCAAGACCAGCATCATAATGACCATTTCGCCTCTTTGTTAATAAAGGCATGCAACCGACTTTTCTGGCTGTTTGTTTCATGAAATGCATGCAGGGCTGTCATTAGTCTGAGGAAAAACTAGGTTACTTGAGAACTTGATTACAGGTCCCTGACACCTGTCATAGCGACCAAAGGAAAAAGCCATTTTTGTGGTGTTCCACTTGGACAGTCCCACCTCCAATCACAGCCTAATCACTCTTTTTTTTTAAAAGTCTTTCTAACATACTTCCCATCAAAAAGCAGCAACCAAGGGACAACCTAGTCAAAACTATCATAGTCGGTAGTCACCCTTCCATTTGTTTTTTTTTTGATACACACCCTTCCATTTGTTCCTTGTGCGGTTGGCCCTCTTAGATATTTAAACGTGGCCGGCCAAAAACATCGCTTTATTGATGGACCGCACCGACTTTTACCTTCTGCCGAGAGAGAGGAGAGTCGTTTTCACTGAATTTTCCAATGAGTTCCCGTTGGCTCCAAGCCCAGAGCTTGCTTGCACCTCAAGGCCCGAGCTTCTCCACTCTCACGCACGACACCGTTTATATTATTTTGGAGGTTACAGTCCCAACAAAGAGCACACGAGTGCACTTTCTTTTTGGTGGCCTCCCTTTCTCTTTTGAATTCTGATCCTTGGGTGGTGAGGTTGCACCGAAGGAAGGAGGAGAGAAAGAGGTCCTCTTGGAGCTTCTCAGGAAGAACCCCCCACAGAGAGCTCTATAAGTTCCTAGCTCCATTTCATAGTTTCTCTCATATAGCAAACCATGTTAAGGTTCTCTCCATTTCTCTTCTCCCGTCTTATGTTCCCACTCGCTCTCCTTTCGTAAGACGACAGTGTTCTTGCTTTGCTCGGTCTTTGATCACGTCAACAGCCTTGTTTATCTCTGGTTTGCCTGCCCATTTCAGGGAAAAGCTGTGAGTGGTCTTTTCCCAAGACCTTTTTGTGATTGCCCAGAAGCAAAACACTAGCCTGTCTTGCTCTTTATTAGTCTTTTCCCAGACCTAAATCCAGCAATCCACAAAGCTTATATTGAGCCACTCTGCCTTATAGTTTATAGGCACCTCGATTCTTCTACTCTACTAGTTCTCTTCCTTATTTTGATCTAAAAAAAAAGGCACCATGGGAGGAACTTTAGAGTACGTCGTAGGCTTGTTGGGCGGTAGCCACAAGCGCAAGAAGAGGAAGCAGTTCCAGACCGTGGAGCTCAAGGTCAGGATGGATTGTGAGGGCTGTGAGCTTAAAGTTAAAAAAGCACTCTCCTCAATGAAAGGTATCTGCTCTTCTCTTCCTCTACTGGATGCTAGGATCTTGCTATATATATAACTCATGCTCTAATATTCTCTCTTCTTGCAACCTTTGAAGGAGTTCGGTCCGTGGACATCAACAGGAAGCAGCAGAAGGTGACTGTGACCGGCTACGTTGAGCAGCACAAAGTCCTGAAGAAGGCCAAGTCCACAGGCAAAAAGGCAGAGATATGGCCTTATGTTCCTTACAACCTGGTCTTGCACCCATATGCTGCTCAGGCCTACGACAAGAAGGCACCTCCTGGCTATGTGAGGAATGTGGACGCCATCACCATCTCCAGCCAACCATATAGGCAGGAGGACCAACTCACCAACTTGTTCAGTGACGACAACCCAAATGCCTGCTCAGTTATGTGAAGGAGTTCTCCTTTCCTATCATTCCAGAGGCCCCAGCTGCCCAGTTTCAGTTTCCCCTACCATTATCAAGCGAAGAAGGAAAAAAAAAAGTTATATTTATTTGCGTCTATATATGTTTCAAAGTTTAACAGGTTAGGATTAGAAGAGGTGCAGCTTTGCAGTAAACAAGTGTTGGTGTCTTATCCTTTTTTTTTTCGGGTGTCATGGATGATGGAAAGGTTGGTGTCTCATCCTTTTTCTCTGGTGTCATGTTTGATGGGAAGCACTCTGCACTAGTGAGACTAAGCCATAGTCTCGCTCTTGGGACCAGTTGGAAATGAGGTGTGGGTTGTTATGGAACAACAACAGGTTATCTACTCTGTTGTCCTTTTGTATAAAGTTTCAGTTTCCTTTTTTCCTGATTTACTTCTTATTGGGTGACATCTGCGCATTGACTCCTGTTCACAAGTCTGGATGCATATCTGAAGGTCACAAGAAATAATCAAAAACAAAAGAAAGGTGCTGTCTGTCAGAGAAACATAGAAAACAGAGAGGGATGCAGGTGTGCCCATGGGAAAGGTGGAGACCAGAGCCTAAATTTAAAAAGGATCACTTTTGATTAAATTGAATTTAATACAGGATATTTTGCAAAGGACCCTTCTAACCCTTCACTCTTTGATGATCATTAGATTTACAGGTATGGCCACTATGTAACATATTTTTACAAAACAACCCTGTAGCTGCACCTTAATCCAAAAACTTTAATATTGTTTGGACATTCTACTAGAAGTCTTGTTTTATATGTTTCTACCGCTAATTGTGGCTCTTAATGAACTATGGAATCCAAGGGATATCGAACACATTGGGATTCTAGATTCAAACAACATGTGCATCCGAATGCTAGATTTTGACTGAAGAAGCATCTGATGCAGCAATTGCATATAAAACTCTTCATTAAATATCCCGTGCCAGTTCAAGAAGTAGTTCAACACCTTAAGAGTTACAAACAGGAAACAAGAAGATTGGTTTTACCTCTTGAAGCTCCAATCTTGAAATCACTCCAAGGAACCTGTGCAGATCATTATAAGAGACCTTGTTTCTGCTAGGAGTAGGGTGCAGAAATATCTAATAAAAAATTTCCATAAGTTTACTGCCCAAAGCTTCCCACTTTCAATAATAATAAAGAAAGGAAAAGGTTAGGAAGCTTCTGTTTCAATTTGCAATCAGTTTTGTAAGAACTGAAATGAGTTTTGAGGACACCTCATGAGGGTAAATTTTTCACTTATAACATGGTTTTACCTCTTTCTCTCTCTCTGGCGCGCGCATACAAAAGATTTGGTTTGCCTGCTCAGCCATCTCTTAACATCCACTACGGGAAACAGAAAATTTTCCAGACATCAAATTCGTTAGGGGTGTTTGCATAAGTATCAATTACGATGGGCTTAGATATAATACGAAGATCTTTTCTAGGGGTCCAAGTGCAAAGTGGTCCTTTTCACTGCATTTCTTTATTTTAGGTCATAATATCATGACCGCTACCATGTTAGAAAGAGCTAGCATGAACAAATCAAACCCATCCAGCTAAAATGATCATTAGGTTCCAGCATGAAGCCTCCTCTTTTCCACCCACAAGTTCCATAGAAAAACGTGGATACGACATAAAAAAATAAAGGAGTCCAATAGTTCTATACAAACATACAAGATGGATCTCAGGATTCAGATGATAGAAAAGGGGAGAAGAGTGCTGATTCTTGTGCCTGTACAAGGCAGCAAGAATTTAATTCTGTCATGAAAATTTTGTGCTTCTCAGTAACAAAAATTGGCAGTAAGTACCGATTGTTAGGTGAAAACCACCCAGTGTTCAAGCATCAAGTAGTCCTCTGCTTTTCAGACAATGGGCTCTCACTCTGCTTCCGAACTGTCAGCATCAGCAATGATGTGCTGCAAGGCTTCCTAAGAGTGAGTCATGGTCATAAATAAAGTTTGATATGGAAAACCCCAAAGGAAAAATTCAGAATTCAAAAATCTAACCGTTTTATCATCGATATGATCTCTTCATCCACCCAATACCGCGAGTTTATCAATGTTGATGTTCACTTGTAGATTCCAACAAAAAGAATGTCATAGAAAAGTGTCGAATTACCTGGGATGTTGCAATCTCCTGTCGAAAATGAGTCTTCAATTTAACTTAGAGCTTGGATTGATAGAAAATTCTGGTTTCAGATGTTACAGTGCTGCCATGTTGTTTGTCTAAGAACTACGACAGCATGTAGAATGTAATAGAGCTTCTAAATCATTCAGCTATTGATATTCATCAATATCTAAATCAGGTTGCAACAAACGTGTCTTGCAGTCCTTCAGAACAATGAACTTGTAGGCAAAACAATAACAACACCCCCCCCCCCCCCAACCACAAAAAAAAGAGCAAGACTTAAGCAAATTTTGATAAAATAACCTTATGTTTTAGGCAGTGATAATGTCTGGATTAGGATAAGAAAGCTATTTATGATTGCTGAAAAGAATTACAAACAGGCCAATCAGCCTTGGCTTGGTTGGCATCCCTCTCCAGTTGGCAGAGGTCTAGGATTGAAACAGTTGGTGGCATCTCCACCATATCTCTCGAGAAAAGAATTACGTACAACAGTTGAAGCATTAATCTATGAGGTGTAAGTTCATATAAAATAGGCAGATTTAAAATACTAGACCAATGTGGCGAGCTTTATTGGAAGAAAGCAAACAAAGATATTAAAAAAAAGGGTTGATAAATTCTTGCAGTTGACCTGAAAAGCAACCGACTGGTTCAGGACCATATCCCAACTTTGGAGGTATGAGAAGCTTGCGTTTACCCCCTGTCACAGTTTGGAGACAATTGTATAACTTAAGTGAGAGTACCACATGATGTGTTTCTAACAATTCATTGGTTGAAATCGTACCAACAAGCATTGGAGGTACGCCACCACCACCTAATATCCCCTGATCCAATCCTGGTAAGACCTGCGCACATAAATGAAAACTGAGCAACACTGCAAACGAAATCTAATATCGTGGCAGTTTGGTGTTAAAATTCAAGAAAAGAAAATGATGAAGTTGCACCTTTTCCCATTACTATGGTGCATGGCCAGGATGCTTAATAATAAGAACAATACTAGCATTCTTTCACAATTGCCAGGAAGCAATGATAGTCATGAACTTTACCTTTTTACTCCTTTACTATAGAAAGTAACTTATTCTGTTTGTCTATTAGTCATGAACTGAAAAGCTTTATCACAGTATTTCTAAAGAAAAAACTTTATATCAACTATTTGGTTCTGCTTTCTTGATAGTTCTTCACATT
Source organism: Phoenix roebelenii (assembly GCA_025769935.1). Lineage (NCBI taxonomy): Eukaryota > Viridiplantae > Streptophyta > Magnoliopsida > Arecales > Arecaceae > Phoenix > Phoenix roebelenii. The sequence goes on along the minus strand of JAOXJJ010000316.1, from coordinate 5,141,728 downwards.
AAATTCCATAGATTCGATATGATTAGTTTTCTTATTTCAAACAATATCCTTTTTCACTAAAAGATTCAAAACAATCCATCCTAAATTGCTATCGGCTAAGAAAAACTTCCAATGTCTTCTTTATTCTACAATTGTAAAAATATTAAATTTAATCCAGGTCGACTCTGTTCCATCAATTCTTCTAACTGATGAGAGAAATTGAGTTGTTATCAGAGCATTCTTCCAGTCTTCCAACCATGCCATCATATTAAAACCCTTCTAATTCCAATGTCATACGATTACCCTGAAATTAATGCTTGATTAAATATTTTATCCTTACTCTATCCAGCTCGCAATCAAATGATCTAATCATACCAAAAAAGGTTGCAATCTTTTTTCTACTAGCATGTTCGAAAGGTGCAAGGCAATGCAGTTTAACTTTGATTTTAGATCCACTTGATAACCAAACAGCCCCCACACCATTATGTCTCATAAACCATGAAAAAACTTTCTATTCTCAATAAAACCAGTTCTTACATACAAAAGCTCCAAGATAAGGATTTTTTTTTAACAAGAAAAGTGTATGCACATAAAGCCAGATATACAGAATGAAAGTAATATTTAGAGACCACACCCACATATTAGCGATATATTAATTTTGTGACCGCTTGTTTTATGAGCCTGCATTATCTGGAGAAATATCTCAATTCAGCATATGGAAAAACAAAAGATTTTTATCTGTTCATTCTGTAAGCTCCAATATAGAGTACCTTGCTAATACGATCAGCTATACATGCCAATGCACTGACATATGGATTATTACTTGGTTATCATCCATATTTATTCTGACACCAACAGAAACTAATATCAAATGTAATACAGTAATAAAAAAATTGAAACATCATTATTACTAATAAAAGTACCTTGCCCACACCTATTCGCAAAGTGAGTGGTCTCCCACGCTTATAGCTACTATCAAATACTGTACCATCAGCAAATCTTGCGGTGTAATGAATCTGTTGAAAAAAGCAGTTGATAAAGGTTCAATGATACCAGACTGATAAACCATTCTTGCACTAATAGCCCATTACTACACTTAATACACTTATGATGAGCATGTGATTGGAGCTGAAACTAAGGTACAGAACAATGTTTTTAAATTTTATGCTGTTAAGAACATGTCATTAGCACTATTATGGTAGAACTTTTTAGACATGAAGCGACAACTAGTCTTACAATCCATAAAAGCCACCATTGGATTTGACAAACATTGTTTTTCTCATTAAGCCAACAAGTCACAATTATTGGATTTACACAATGACATCGAAAATAGGACAACATACTTGGAATTTCATACATACAGTTTTTTAGAGTCAATGAAGAATAAAAGAAGTGCATCCATATGCATCAAATGAATTATGCCATATAAATATGCACGGATCATAGAATCATATAACTGATTTTGTTTCTCTCCTGAAACATACAAAGGCAGACCATTAACAAAATAAAAAGAATTCAAGTACCGGAAGCAAACTAAACAAAAAAAGATCATCAACATGACTGTAATCGCATCACCAAACTTTATACTAATTCTTAAGCCTTGGGACGACTGAAGAAGAAAGAATTATGACAACTCTGTGACTCCTAAAGTTGCCTGAAGTTGCCATTATGGTGGGTGATATGTAGTGTCTCGCAAGCCATAAACAAGAAGAGTGTGCCTCTAAGTATTTAGGGACAATATGAGCTCCAATCAGTAAGAGGGATTTTATAGGAGAAAAGTTTCATAGAGACTTTCAAGAAGCAAACTTATAAGGGGCAATGACAATAATGCATGTCAATATAGAACCAGGACCAGGTAATTTAAATGAAACTAGCAGAATAGAAAACAACAAAACTTGGGAAAAAGCTACAGTTGCTTAAAGAAAAGAATAGGGTCACTTTGAAGAAGTAAATCAAGTAATAGAATTAACATCAGGCATCACATAAAGATTTCAAGTGTACTATAATAACCATGAAGGAATGCAGGTAGGGAGCTTGTGTAGGCGTGAATCATGAAAAAAAAAGAAAAAATGAAAGCAAGAATGCTCTGAGGACTTCTGGATACAAATGCTAATTTAAGTAGAATTTTTTTAAGTAAAAAGAAAAGAAAGAAAATAAAATTCTCCACCTACATATGGGTTAGTTATAAAAACTATATTCATAATACCTATAGCATTGGCTTCTCAATCGTGAAATTTTAATTCTTTTACATTATAGGGATACCATCATTTATTCAAGGGGAACAGAGTCAAGTGTTTGCAACAAGTTATCTCGGCTCTCTCCCTCATTAACAAATCACAATTGGAAGAGAAAAAGGAGGTCCAATCAGGATATGGTTTCATTATAGTGTTTGTTCGGGTGGCAGCAATGTTTGTTAGTCTTGTAACTTGGAGAGAATCTCTCCTTGGCAGGTATATCCCAATACTACAAGCCAATACCAATGTTCTATAATCTCTATAAAACACGAGTTACTCATGCCAAATTGCTTGTTGAAGTCAACTTTATATATCAAATTAGTCCACATTTCTTTATCCATCTTCCATAACATAACTAGTATTTCATTCAGTGATATCCACGACTGGCTAACGAATTAGCCTGCCCCTGCCATAGTTACACCTCCATCTACACAACCTACAGACTTCAATAAGCTAAAAACAAAAGAGGCAAAAAAAAAAAACGAAAAAAAGGGAAAATGGGTGATTCTTTTCGTATGCAGGGAACCCCAAACCTATAAAACCCGTTCACTCCAACTCCGATAGGAATCAGTGCTCATAAAATATGAGAAAAAACTATCAAGAATGCAAACATAAATAAAAATACTGTCGATTTGAGATATGCTTCACTAAAGGATAATAAAGGATAAGATTTTTGACTCACATTGATAAGCTCTCCCCGAGGAGGCTGGACACCGGTCCCAACTGCGACGTCGCAGTAGCCAAGGCCGGACTTTGCGAAGCTCATGTCACAGAGGGGCTCCCCAACAGTGGCGTAGTACTCGATTCTCGTCGCCTTGGCATCCAGATCCACCAAAAAAGACGCGCAAAGCCCAATTCCCACTTCGAACAGCCTCCTCCTGCACACAGGGATGGATCCCAAACCGGCGGTGGACGAGGAAGCCGCCTCTTCCCCTGAGTCCCGGCTCGAGAGGGAAGACGAGGACGCAAGAGAGGGGAGAGGAAATGCGGCGTTTTTAGCGAAGAAAGCAACGGGTTTGTGGGGTTTGCAGAGAAGGGGGAGAAGGTGGGGGTACGAGGTCGCGACGGATAGAATGGAGATGGCCATGGTCGTTGGCTTCCCTTGCCTCATCTCCAACTAGTGGGCTTGGTGGCTTTAAAAGATTTTGAACTAATTCCGGCGAACTTTTCTCCGGGATTAGTTAAACTTGAGAAAAATAATTTTTCTTTTTATTTTTTTGCAAAAAACCCCCTCTAGAATAAAACAACGAAACAACAACAACCAAAAAAAAAAAAAAAAGAACGAGAATAAAGGAGTTGGACGGTGAGGAATTTGTGCGAAGGCGAATCCTTCGTTTGCGCGAAGGATAAACCTGAATCCTTCTTTTGCGCAAAAAACGCTGGAACAGGAAAATAGTAAGTAATTTTTGTTCTCTTCATCAGCTTGACACTATTTGGTGGCCCAAAATTATTACAATGAAGGCAGCTCCAATATAATTTCCAAATGAAAATGATACCCGAAGGTGCACCTTAGATTTTCCAAACTCAAGAAGTATCCTCCTAATATTTGGCTCCCCATCCGAGATTGACTTCACATTGATCCTAGGAGTCGAGAGAATCTGGTGAGCTAAATGATTAGCTGAGGAATCTCCTTTGCATTGCAACCATCAACATCGATGAGATTGATGACTAGTTGCTCATGATCGACTAGATCCATACGACGAAAAGTAGCCATTTTGATAGAGGACATAACTTGAAGCCATGGATCCATGAAAACTTTAATTTTGTTTCCTCTTTCTAGGTTTCTCTCCTCCATACTGGCTTTACCGGCTAGTATACTAAGTAGCATATAGAGATGAGATATACCGATGCCACCGTGGCTCTTAAAAGAGCATACCTAGTCCCAGAATAGAAGATGCATGCCTCTTTTTTAATTGATCATACCCCCACAAAAAGCTTCTCATAGTTTCCTCAAGCCCACTGATAACTCTTTGGTATTCAGCGGATTGTGAAAATAATTGTTTAATGTGATCCACTAATAAGTCTTCTATGTAATTATGCTAAATTTGAAGCAATGCCGGTGGTTTGGCTGCCGGCACTAGTTCAAAACTTAGGCGGAGATTTATTGCATATTCAATGTATGGGCTTATGTATATAACTAGTTTGGGTTGTATGCTGTGTCGAGGGGAAAATTTATAAACTATTATTATTAGCTTTATGGTATCTCCCTCCATCTCCTCCCACTCAAAGACGGTCGGGATTAGATTGAACAACAAAGATTCCACATTAGTGATCCATTGTTATTGGATATGGTCGAGTATTTCTAAATTATTTATATATAAAAAATTATGTGTTTTGGAGAATCCTAGTCTCAACACCAACTAGTTAAAAAAGCATGCATTTTTCTATACTATTTAAAATATTCAACTTTTTGATCATTTGATGTATAGGTTAGGAGTTTCCAAATTGTATGATTTATGATATTTTGGCAATTAAAAAATAGTAGATCATATCTAAAAGTTCGAAGCACCGATGTGGAGTTTTTATTGTTCAATAAAGACCTAACTAAATTTGAATGAATATGTCACAAGTATGCCATACTTTCATGGAATCCATAAAGGTTCTATATGCATGATAAACAGTCATAGGAAGGAGAAGAAACCGTACCAAAAAAGAGGGGAAAAAAAAGGAAGGTGAAGAATCACCCCATACAACCTCTGAAGAAGCATCAGCTCACTTTGTCCGATCACATCGAATGGACCATGTCCGATCAAAGACGTGTCCTCAGCTAGAAGCAATAGATCTCTCTTTCATCTACTCCCAGAATGGCTATCTCTTGGAATCTCAGCAAAGAAGAGACAAGGACTTTCATCAAGAAGGCTAGAGATCAGATATTGCTTCTCAAAGAAAGCTGCTATCTTCTAATCGCCTGGCAAATTATTGCCCCCCGCCATCTTGTAGCACCAAGTATTTCTTGACGAGCTCTAATATGATCAGATTTATAAGTAAGCATCTCTTGTAAAATATGAGCAACACCAAATCCCTCTAGAGCTCAAACTTCCATTTCTTCAACTCGTTGTACCCCTCTTGTCCTATGCGAGGCAGGTACTAGGTGCGGGCCGCATCCTCCTTGAGAGGGATTCGACTACGGTGATCAAGTGGATCTGAGAATGATCAGGGTGCTCAGCTGAGGACCGGCCGCTATTCCACGATATTCGCAGAGTACTATGGGAGGCTGACTCCTACCAGGCCACGCATGTATATCGGAAGACGAACAGTGCTGTAGACTGGGTTGCTTTCTTCGCGGCTCATCACTCGAGAGACTTTTTCTGGCTAGACCACGGGGTTGTGCCTATGCCTTTGCACAATATTTTGTTTTCTGATTTTGTTGGCTATTTTCTCACCCGTCAGGTATGAGCTGCCGATGTACCAAAATAAATAAATAAATAAATAAATAAATAAAATTAAAAAAAAAAGTAGGCGGTATTATATAATGGTCTAAGGTTTTTTTTTTTTTTTTTTGTGTCTAGGGCATTTTTTATGGGTAATGAAAACCGCTGTTATGATTTATCACCTTTTATTCAAAATATCTGCACAAACGACTGGTGTGGGCAGATATTTGTGCTGCTCGTGACGTGACGTTAAATGCCAATGGTCTAACAAGCGAGCGGCATGGGAGACCTCGCGGCAATGCCTCGCCATTAATTATTTTGCATGCTGGTTGGGTTTTCAGACGAGAATTTGTTAGGGTGCATGGAGCCAAACTGGGCAAGCCCACCATTTCCGGACCAAGATCCACCCTGCAGAAGAGGTTCTGAAATCCCTCTCCATCATCCTCGCTCCTCATTCCTCGCGCGCCCTGTCCTCAAAGCCTTCTCTCTCTTCTCCTCGCGGTGTCTCGTTTGTTTTGTTCCGTTCTCTCTCTCCTCTTCACTTTTTTTGAACTTCTACCCTTCTTGGGTTATTTTTTCCTCTCTTTTTGTTGGCTTTTCTGGGATCATGGGGCGTGTTAAGCTCCAGATAAAAAGGATAGAGAACAACACCAATCGCCAGGTGACCTTCTCCAAGCGTCGCAATGGGCTCATCAAGAAAGCGTACGAGCTCTCGGTTCTTTGCGACATCGACATCGCCCTCATCATGTTCTCTCCCTCCGGGAGGCTCAGCCATTTCTCCGGCAGGCAGAGGTGGGATCCGTCTTACCCCCTCCCCCTAGTTCTCTCATTTCATTACCAACATGCATGTCTTCCCTGAAGGATCGATGCATGTTAATTGCATGAAATAGAGAAATAGGGAAAGCCAATATTAAAAGAAAATAATTAAAGTTTTGCACTCTTTTTTCTTGAACTAATAAATCGTCTCAAAAGCTTTTGTAATTTTTCGCATTTTCTTTTTCTTGTTATAGGATCGAGGATGTGCTTGGGCGGTACATAAATCTCCCGGAGCATGATAGGGGAGGGTACGATTTTATAATTTCTTATTATCAAATAATTTTAATTAATTAAGAGATATCGTTGTATGTTTTGTTTGGAAATTTTTGCCATGGTAAACCATGAAACTGATCGATATTTCTCTCTCTCTCTCTCTCTCTCTCTCTCTCTCTCGTGTTCGTTATGGGTGCAGAATTATCCAAAATCGAGAGGTAAGAAGCTTCAATCTTCTCCCGATTCCCCTCTGTTTTTATTAAGAAAATTTAAACAGGTTTGTGATGAGGGTGGCTGGTTTTTATTAAAAACTTTGCATGCATTCTTGCAGTATTTGATCCGGACGTTAAAAAAGCTCAAGTGTGAGGGCGACATGGAAGCCGAATTAGTCAAGTATGTAACCTTTCCACCTTACAAGAAAACATGGTCATCTCAAATCTCATGTTGGTTTCTTTTGCATGCATTTTGGTCCATGTTGCTCATCCTAACAAGTGTGTTTCGGCTTTTCTCCCTTCCCTCAAATGATGCTCTGAATCAGTCCTGGGGCTGTTAACTCCCACGTGGAGGTACACAACCTCTCCTTTTGTTTTCCCATAGTCTCCGGTTCAATGCATGTACGTGTAATAGCTTCATCTCCTTCTATTGAATAATATGATTCTTAATTCTGTTTGATCTTGCATGTAGGAACTTCAACAAGAGATCCATATGTATCAGCATCAGCTGCAGCTCTCTGAAGAACGCCTAAGGTAGCCACCCCATCATGGTTATGAATCAGATCTCATGTAACTTATGCATGTATATATGCCATGACTTTGTGAATTATAATAGAGTTATAACACTATTTATTTTCTGTTGTAATCTGAGCAGTTTTTTCGAGCCAGACCCCCTTGGCATCACTTCTATGGATGAGCTTGAATCATGCGAGAAATTTCTCATGGAGGCCTTAAGGCGTGCGGCGGAGAGAAAGGTAGGTCCATATATTTACATACACATATATACATACAACATACATACATATATGCATGCATGCATCCATGTGTGTGTGTCTATATATATATATATATATATATGTATGCACACATGTATGTATGTATGTATATAAATATGTGTATATATGTGTGTATGACACAAATTAATAAAATCAAGAAATAAGAAAGTATTATGCATTTAAGACTTTCATTTACAATTAACTTTCCTATAATTAACCAACCTCATTTGATGCAAGAAGAATCAAAATGTTACAAAATGAAACAATCAATTATTCCTTTCTCTTTTTACCTCCTAATTTGTTAAACTTCATCGACTTATATTGTCGCATCGATGTTCGGAAAAAAATGTCTTGTAACCAAAATAAAATGCCTTGGTAATTTCTCCGAAGAACTTTGTTAGGATGATCATCCATTTTCAAATATTAAAAATAGATTATTAAAATATACATGCAAATAGATATCTTCTAAAAAAAAGTGTAATAAATATTACACATCAAGGTTGAATATGGTTCATGGTTATGCTGCTTAAGCAATTACCAAGTGCTATATTTTATTTGAACTGATTTTATTTCTTTCACTGCAGAAGTATTTGCTGAGTAACCATCTGCCTCCGTACGACCCGTCGGCATCCAGCATGCAGGTACTTGATGTAAACGATCATACATTACAGCAAATAAATTTTGAAAGAACCATTGTTTGACACGTATCCAAGGACGTTATTCATTTCACCGTGTGCGCTGCATTCATTACGTGTCATGCGGCCATTCGCTTTAAAGGCAGAGATGATATTCCATTAACCATAAAACCTTTAATGACGTGCAGATGTACCTGCCGTCGCAACAAGAACCGATGCCCAATTCGTTCGGGAGCGAGGTGGTGCAGTGGGTCCCAGGAACGACACCCAATCCCGGCAACCAGATCTTCATCGGTTCCGACCTCCTCATGTCCCTCAGGTACATACTACCGCCCATTGCCTTCCCTTAACTCGGCGACCATTTCGGTTTTAATGGGCTGGATTTGTTCGACGTGCGGCCAGGGATCCCGGCATCTACGGCCCAATCTCTTCGGGCACGGGCCTACCGATGGACCCGCGTGTGGGGAGCTGCCACGTCAGCAACCAGAACGATGCATGGCATCAAGCATACACGTCAACTGAGCTCCTCTCGGCCCTCATCCCATCTGCCCCCTTTCCTCTCATCCAGGTACAATCCCATCAGACGGTCAGGATCGACTAATTCGTCACATTTGAAAAATGCACACTTGCAAGAGGCGTATTATGTGTCGATCACTATTGCTAATGAGATTCACATCGTGTCTGATGATATGCTAGCATCCGATGGCACTGACGGACTTGCCACCGATGGTGCTGCCAGCTGAGCAAGCAGAGGCTCCGACAAGTTCCCCGCACATGCCAGAAGACAAGCATGGCACGTGCGCTACAACATATGAAACCAAACCACCGTCGGTGAATGCCGGTTGATCTCATCTGTCCGATGAGCGAATCCGCAATTGCGCATCAACCCCTTTCAAAGCTCCAGTGAGCCACTTGGAGATAGGTACATGTGGTGCTTTAGGGAGAGAGCTTTGTTAGGGTTACCAGGAGTTCTTTCTTGACAAGATCTGTATCTAGAGAAATGAATTATGAAAGTTGGAAAAGAAAGAGATTGGATATGGAAGAATATGAACGTTGTAATTTACGAAAGTTGTAGTAACCCTTTTTGGCTGGTTCACTTAATTGGTGGTTGAATTGGGTTCATCCGCTCTACTCATTCTCTTCACTTGACAAGAGATGTGATTTTAAATGGAAAAATAAACGGTTATGGCTCTAATGTATGGTCAACCATGTTAAATTATTGATGATTTTTTTTTTCACGAGTGAACGACTGCTCAAATTATTTTTATTAAAGTAAAAGATTTATCCAGCCAAGTAGCAATAATTGGTTCTTTGCTCTATTAGTGCCTTCAATTGCTGCTACTATTATGTGTTGTTGTTGAGCAACCAAGTATCCATGTCACAAGGTAATGCCATATTGAAGAGCGTAACGGGCCTATTAGCTAAGCAAGCGGCAACCCCCACTTTATGCATCATAGAATACTGAAAAATACAAAATTTTACTAGGGGGAAACTTACCTATGGCTAAGTTTTAGGAGGTCATTTAATGTAATATAGAGAGTTCCTATAACCCGGGGCTTTCTTGGCCTCCCCAATTTTTATTTAGCATGCCCCTGCTATGAAAAAAAGGATTGAGGCCAAACGTTGAAACCGAATTAGATAAAAATTAGAGGCAAATATATCCGTATCCATATTTGTTTTGTTTGACGAATATATATACGATAGAAAAATTTATATTCATATTTGTTTTAAATGGATATGGATACAAACCGGATATTAAAAATATGGACGTAAACATGAATATAAGTTAGATAATTAAACTTTATGACCATAAAATCAAGAAAATTATTAAATGAAAGATAAATTAAGGTAATAGCAAGTTAATATGGTCACTTATTTCTCTTAAAAGTTCATGAGCCCTATCTTTCCATATCTATATCTATTTTGCTTCGATGGATATTGATGCAAATACAGATATTAATCGGATGCTCAAATCTTTATCCTTATTCAAATAGATTCGGATACGAAAATAGATTTGGATGAATATTATTCGTTTCACTTTCACCCCTTTCGAGGTTACATTAGGTTGTAACAACGTTGGATCACCAATTCGAGTTGAATTCAGAATGTTGAATTTGCATTGAATTCAGGTGTCATGCATTTAGCATTTGCTAGATTCGCTCCAAAGGTGAAAGTGACGACCACTGAATTTATTGGTTCTCTTTCTCCATGTGCATGGGTGGATATAAAAATAAGTGAATAATTAGAAAAATTATAGAGATACCCCTAATTTTGGGCTTTTTACACTTAGATCCCAAAAGTTAAGGATCAATTAGCTACGAAAACTTCAAATTTGTTGCAATATTGCCCAACCGTTTATCTCCGTTACAAAATGCTATCATGTGAGGGTAGAGCTGAAATCAGATAAGATGCTGACAAATTCATATCTATATTTATTTTATTTGACGAAAATAGATACAGATACGAATGTTAGTCCGATGTAAAAAATTTATATCCATATTTATTTTAAAAGAATATGGATACAAATTAGATACAAAAGGTATGCTTCGAGGTTAGCGTTTCCTTATTTTGAAGAGAAATATTTCTTTTATGTTATAAAATGGCATGCTTCAAGGTTATCATATAACATGGGTTTCTTTGAGATTTTAAACACTATGACACTGCCATTATGTGAATAATGTAAAATCAACTTATTTTTTAAACCATAACAAACGCTTAATTTGTTGTTTGAAGTATGGAATACTTGAGAGGTATAGTAAATTCGACGAATGTTTCATATAAAAGCAACACAAATGTAGGTCGCAAGACTAGGCCAAAGAATCAAAAGTAAATCAAACATGGGCCAAGTTTTTTAGTTGATTACCATTGCAAGTCAATGGTATTGTCACAGCACAGGATCTCACCCAAAAAAATGCTAGCTAAAAGGTACTATTTGAGTTTCTTGGTCCTGTATAAGATCCAAGATCTACTCAATGAATAACCAATGTGGGACTAAATAAAGCCGTATGGATCCTCACATACTCCCCTCATTTAAGCTCTAGCTTCCTCGCCAACTAGGTCATGGACCGGGTTTGCTCTGATACTATTTTGTCACAATCCAGAACCTCATATAAAAAAGTTAGCAAGAAGATATTATTTAAGTTTTCTAATCCTGTATAAGCACTCAGAATCTATCTAGAGAATGTGGAACTAATCGATATGGGACTAAACATATGCCCGCACGAGTCTTCATAGGTATAATACACTAGAACTCAGCAAAACCAAGCTTAGAATGATTCGAAGCTAAATTTTCTTTTCTTTTCTTATTTTGGATCCCCATATGCTGACCATCTAGTAAGATTGCTCCTTTGGGCATGTAAACTAAAATCCACATTTGTCAATGTTGCGATATTCATAGGCGTTGTGCATCTGAAATTAAGAAAATCACCGCACTGGAGGAGGCGGAACGTTGTGAATTAAGACTCAACCGGGCGCAAAGCACGCGCTTTGAGAGATTAAGCGTTTCATGACTTATGGCTTATAAATGGGCTTGCCAACTTCTTGCCCATCGGCTTCTGTGAGAATATAGGTGCTTTAATGCCCTGTAGGTCAAGAGAGTCCACATGGACATGACTCATATTTCCTATCCTTCTTATCCTCATGCTACATCTCCATATATATATTTTAGTAGCCCAAAAATCTCATTAAAAAAGTCACTCAGCTGGTATATTGGAACACTATTTCTCCTTTTTGAACTAGAATCATGAAGTGTGCCATATATAATGAAGCTGATGGAGAAAATATTGGACATCTCGATCTCAGACTGGATCGACCTTCTTGAACTTGGACAAAAACCAAGGTGAGCGACTTCGGCCCCAGCTAAGGAGCTGGCCAACCAAGAAGCCAATCAACACGTATCGACAAGAACTGACAGTTCTGGCAATTGACAGTTGTGGCAGCTCTGCATTCGACGAGCGGTCAGTACACCGCCAATGCAAAATGATGCCCATGCCGTAAATGTACGACTAGCCGTTGCCTGGCGACTGATGCACGTCACATCAACTTAGATAAACAACAAAATATACTCCCCTATATAAAGGGATATTTCGGGGATATCAGGTATACGATATCATTCACAAAAAAACTTGACTCTATTGAAATATCTTCCTTTCATACTATTGCTTCTCTATCTTAACTTAGGCATCAGATTGTCTCCGCTGGAAACTCTTCAGTAAGCAGATTTCTTGCAGGCCATCCTTAGAGGAAACCAGCTATCCCCACCTCAGCCAGTCGGTTCAGCTTGGTTTTTATCGACCTCAGGATCATCCAAGTTGCGCTCTGACCTCGGTTTGGATTTAGCGACGATAGAATCTAAGAAAACTTGAAAGTCGCCCGAGTGATTTTGGGTGAGGTTTTTGAGGATTTGTGTTCTTCCTGTCACTTAGAATATGATAATACTCATTCTATAATCACAGTAACTTCATATTATTCTCATGATTATTATCTAGAAAGTAGAGAGGTTCCTCGTAATTCTTTGTTTGTTGGCTGGTTTTCTAAAGAGTACACGAAAGAAGCTAGGAACATAAAATTCAAACCAGCAATTTGTCACAATTCTCAGGCACGCGTTATGGGCGCCACTCCTACACGAGGCACCCAAAACCAATAAGAAAATAGAATCTCATATCATAATGGCTAGAGATATAAATTATCGAGTCCACTGCTACTTTGCTCAAAGAAGAAGTGAGGTACTAATTTTTCTCGTGGCCACAAAATTAGTAGAACATAGATTCTTTGCAGTGCACGGATTGCACTGTATGTCGTGCTCGATGGCCATCATCCAAAAAATGGATGGCTATCATATATGACAGCTTTACATGCCATATATAATGTATCGTTGTTGATAGCTGCCTATTTTATGATGGCAGCATGGTACAACATTCTACGGTGGAAATCATGTACTGCAGAGAATCATGGGTCAAATTAGTACAATTACTTTATCAAACAGCAGCAAAACGACCGATCAACCACATCCCATGGTATTCAACAAGGACTCACATTTCTTAATTCCCATGCTACCGTTGAAAACCATGGTTTGTATTGTGTCTTGCAAGAAGCTTATGTGAATCAACAAGCCTAATAAAGCCTAAATTGACTTGTTTGAGCTTGACTCTTTTTCATGGGTGTGATCACATCCATTCACGTCCATTCTAAATGCCCATCGTAGCTTTTGCAGTTTTGCTGGTGTGGTGATGATTTTTGTATGGTAATTATAGCAAAGCCAGGCTCCCATCCATTCTCCGTGTGGAGTGGATAGGGATAGCACAGGGTTAGGCGGCAGTACAAAGCTGTATACAGGGATAGCACAGCGTTAGGCGGCAGTACAAAGCTGTACTTTGTACTGTGTTAGGCATCTGCTGCAGTACGAATGGTATAAGATGTCCAAGCAACCACCAGGCTCGGTAAGGAAATCTCCCTCTCTCTCTCTCTCTCTCTCTCCCCCCACACGCACGCACACAGAGGCGCACATACAAATAAACACACATCTATATTGTCCGCTATACACACAAGGATCAGGCGGCGGTGCTCAAATAGATCTAGAGGCGGCCGAGAAGAAATCTTTGGATGGCGCTCGGCCGGGGTGGCATGCCGGCCACCGGAGAAGGAGGAAAGAGGAGAGGTTCGACGGTGGGTCAATGGCAGAGGAAAAGGGGCTTTTATAGTGGATTTCCCAAGGGGAGGTCGGCTCGCTCGCCGTCACTATTCTCGTGACGGTTGATCAGAATTGGCGGCCGTTCAAGTGGCTGCAGGGCTGCCACGGAACTGTCGTGGCGCCCCCATTCCCATCTTGCCCGAAGAAGGCGGAGCAGGCCCTGCTAACTTCAGTCCAATATGGCCTAGTTCGTGGTCTTACATTCTTTCCTCCTTAAGAAAATTTTATCCTCAAAATTTGAAAATGTAAGCCTTCCAAATTTATAGATGCTCAGCCCATTGAGTAACATAAATTCTAGATTTTATTTCTCGATAAAAATCAATGTGATAGATAACTTTGGATTAATTGTTAAAAGTTTCATATAAACTAGCAGGATTAGCACTAGATAAGTGACTAACTAAAATTGAAGATTGAAATTATCATTTTGATGCAAGTTCACTTTAGATCGGATCGGGATCAATTCGAAACAGGATCAATTAGAATTAGTTGTGTTTAGATAGAACTTGAAATTTAACGGAT
>JAOXJJ010000316.1:5113977-5127184 GCA_025769935.1 Phoenix roebelenii | reverse complement strand
AGATCGGATCGGGATCAATTCGAAACAGGATCAATTAGAATTAGTTGTGTTTAGATAGAACTTGAAATTTAACGGATTCAATACACATATTATGGTAGAGAGTTGATCCCACAAAAGATAATGATTAACCTTAAAATCAAATCATTATTTGGTTAGGAATATGATTCACAAAGTGAACATACAATGATGGTCATCAGACAACAACGATCTATCTCAAAAATGATTGATGTGAAATTATAGGAGAATGTCTGAGAAGGCAAAGTATTGATACCATGATTCAATATGTCACAAGGCTTAAAATTTAACTTAAATTTATAAATCATAAAAAGGGAGCAAATGTTACATGATTTATTTAGATATTTAACAAATTAGACTATTTTTTATCAATAATTAACTAACCCTAGTCATGATATACTTAATTTTTTTTTCTTAGCATAACAATAATAGAAGAATCTATCAAAGAGATAACAAAGTTTTATCATGACAGATTAACCCTCGAGATAATTGCCATATTTGTAACATTGTATGCTCAAGCAATCATATTCTAGATCCAATGTAAACTAAGCCAACTCTAGATTTTCTTGACAACAAACAATTTGATATTGACTTCTCTTTTAAGAATATCAATTCTATGCTCCGATGAATTAAAAGATTCCAAATTAACTTACTCATGAGCATATTCTACCATCTCGAATCTTTTATTTTATGTTAAATTTATTTGGACCTCTCATGAAATCCCACTAGCATTTTTTTTATGGTGATACAAAATCCATAATGTACTCATGGCCTTGATTTATAAATATTTAACTCACAAAAATCTAATAATCTGGTTCAAAGATTTACAAGAAATTCCATGAAGATATATGCTCTATGGTTTTATTGGAGATGGTAAAGTATTCATCTCGGTGTAATTATTAACAATTTTAATTATTGTCTTTCGATCCAAAGAATAGATCCCTTACGGGATTTGTCTAGCCTACAAATCTCTTAAGGCTTTACATGTTTGGAATCACCACAGCCCATGATGGCCGTGGGCAGCTTCCCAAGCTTGTCCACACCCTCTTCAAACACAACCCCCATGCCCATGAAGAAATGCGACTCAATGTGACAGTGGAAAGCCCACACTCCAGGGTTATCGGCCCGGAACCTCAGAGCTGTCCACCCATAGGGTTGCACTGCCACTGTGTTCTTCATAATTGGGTCCACCAAATTGTACCTTTTTGGATCAATGTCCGGATCAAACTTCCCCATTCCATAGCCCAACACCCAGAAGTCATGCCCATGCAGATGCCATGGGTGTGTCTCACTATTGTTCTTGTTCTTCGTGTTTGCATTCTGTAAGATCACATCCACTGTTGAATTGAATACCAACCGGTGGATCGAAGTGCTTGCCTTTGCATTTAGATTCTTTTGAACGTCATGAATGTCATAATTCTTGTAGTCATAAGTCTCTGGCGCTGGTTTTTGATCAAAGGCATGGAGCATCCTCTCCCTGAGGGCGATAAGGTATGGTGTCTGGGGTAAATTCAATGATACATTATTCACAGACCACTTGACATAGCCATCGATCAAATTTTGGGTGTTCAGTAATATGATCATGCGGTCGGAAGTCTTCGGAGGAGGCTGGATGTAATCGGGATGCGATCGGATGGCGACACTTTGATTGAATCTGTACATGGTATCATTCCAAAGGGGACCGGTCGGCGGGACGGTCGGAGGGAGCCTTCTAGGATGGTTTGGGTAGTAATTGAGGATGGCAGTGCCGGTGGGAGTTTTCGGTTCCCGGCTAACCACATTGATAGCAACCCAGTAGTTGTGGGAGGGGTCTTGGTCAGCCTTCAAAAGCACAGAATAGGTCTCACCCGAGTAAATGTTTAGGTTCTTCACCACGAAGGGCTTCACGTAGTGACCATCTGCTTCGACAACTGTCAAATTGTGTCCCTAGCATAATCATAACGACAATATTAGCATTGGTTAAGGGTTGAGTCTACTATAAGTGCTGACGCTGATATTATGCTTGAATCTTTTCGACCTAGCCATAGAGCTTCAACCTAACAGACTTTAACACTGTTTATGCTACAAAATCTTATGACAAAACATAAGTTTTTCTTTCGACAAATGATCCCTTTGACCATTTTATCGTAGTGAAACAATTTCACTATTTTCTCAATAAATCATGCATTCAATAGTTTACCAATTTATAAATTTGCTTATTCTTTCTTATCAGATGCTGATAAAGTAGGAAAAAGTTAGCTTATAGCGATTCTATATTTATGTTCAAATAATATAATTTGGATTAAAGATTTTTTTTTTTTAAGAAAAGTGTTGGTGATATTACCTCAACTTCAAAATTTAGAGCCGAAAGAGAGGTGATGCTTGCAATCCGAAGGCGGTATGTTTTGCCCGGGATGACTGTTAACACATAAGGCGAGCACTCGGGATTGGTTGCATTGCATTCCCCGCTTCCTGCGTTGGAGCAGTTGAATTTGCCTCTTCCATTGATCAAAAGTGACTGCAAGATTAAGAAGACCCCACTTAGTGCAACCTTCAGGGGGCTCTAAGAAAGTACTGTTCCAATTTCTGTTGGACGAAAAAGTCTTGGCGAGGGAAAAAAATCCGTCAGGAAAGACGAGTTAAAGATAGAAATCTTAGTACAGGAGGAAGGCTGAATGGTCATGGTCTGAAAATTCTACTGGGAGTATGAATAATCAATTGCATCCACTTAGAAGTATCATTTTTTCTGAATTCTAGAAACGTTTTTCCAACACGTTGGAACGCAAAAGTTTCTTATAAATTTAAGATTTCTCTGCACCATACCTCAGGCTCTTCAACCCAAGTGAAGTTTTTCGAGTTCAGGCCAACAGCCTGTTCATAGGTGTTCTTGTGCCACCAGTCATTAAGGATGATGCCCCGGTCATAGTCGTAGATGAACGGTTCGACCACACCGGAAGGGGGCAGAACTCGAATAAGACCGTAGAGTCCCGCAGACCTTTGCATCTCATAGTGTGCATGGTACAAGTAAGTTCCCGGCTGAGATTTCAGCAAAAGACTGATGAGTTAATCTAATGGCCTCTTAACATCTATGCAGAAGTATATTTCCATTGAATTTAGTTTCAACTCCCAAAACTTACTCGATCAACAACAAATCTGTAAGTAAAAGTATCCCCTGGCTCAACCGGACACTGTGTCACCCCCTCTGTGCCATCAAACCATGGAGTGCCAATCTACAAAACAAAGCAATGATTATTATAGCAATAGAAATGTTGGTAATTTCCATTCCTATCTCCAGAGGGCTAGGAGTAGGAGGAAGATCAAAAAATAATAATAACTAATAACTTTTATAGTGCTTCTGTTTCGAAATGAAATAAAAAGTTCAAAAGTCCAGGTCTTGTTTTCCAAGTATTTGATACAGATAATTTGACCACGTGGTGCTTCCACTGTTTGTTAGGAAATCTAATAAAACCGAGAGAGAGAGCAAAGATAGGTATGAGAGTAGTGTTGAGAAAAGATTTGGCCCCACCCACAGGGCGATATCACCAATCCTGCTCCCTGTGAGCTAGAAGCAAGAAGAGGAACACAAGGGGAACAAAGGACCAACATATTTATGTCGTCTCTCGCATGAAAACTTATTTATGTTGTCTATGATTCAAAATGAAATAAAGGTAAGAAGTTAGTAGAGTTCTGATACCACAAGTTTGCAAACTTGCTTCCAGGTTTTGTATCAGTACCTGCCTAATCCCATGCCAGTGAATGGCTAAGTTCTCAGTGAACAACGCATTCTTGACATCGATGACCACAGTGTCTCCCTGCCCGGCAATGATGGTTGGGCCGGGTGTTCTCCCATTGATGGTGATTGCCAACTTCCGGAAGCAATCTGGGGACTTGAACTGGTATGCCACCTCCCATTTTTGATAGTGGATTTTAGCTCGAACAGAGCCAGTGGTCGCAGAGATGATGATGAGAAACAACAGCGTTGGCTTAGCTGCCAACCCAACGCCGCCGGGCCACAAGTCCATCTTCGACCAAGAGAGTCTTCCCTCCGGCTCCAAGTAGCGCTCCTGTCACCCCAAAAGTTTTGCGGATCTATCGAGGGGATCTGAAACTACTAAGTTGCAATCTAAGAAGGCATTTGGCTTTTTATAACCTCGGTCAATGGCATTTTGCTAATGATATTCATTGGACCATGCCCCAGTCTCTCTCTCTCTCAAAAAAAAAAAAAAATCTTGGTCAAAAAGAAAGAACAGGTCGTACTTGGTGGCTACAACGAAATTTCTAATGAATTCTCATCAAAAGTTCAATTAAGAAGTTTCTCATGGATAGTGATTTCATGGAAAAACATGATTTACTCGGGTGCACCGGGTGCGCCAAAAAGGCTATACATTTGTTTTTTAAATAAAGCTCTTTGTTTTTTTGCTGGGTAAAACGGAAAACTAGGCTGCAAAAATGAAAGTCCCATACAATCAAGTTGAGAAAATATTATAATTGATATCTCTACTTGCCAGCTAATGCGTAGAATAATTAGCCTCTCTAAACATATGATTAGGAATGGAGAAATTCAAAGATGCAGATAAATGGAGGATATAAAAAAGAACAGAACTTGATGGTGCAGGAATCTTCCCCTTGATCCAATTA
Organism: Phoenix roebelenii; assembly: GCA_025769935.1. Taxonomy (NCBI): domain Eukaryota; kingdom Viridiplantae; phylum Streptophyta; class Magnoliopsida; order Arecales; family Arecaceae; genus Phoenix; species Phoenix roebelenii. The sequence continues at coordinate 5,122,552 of JAOXJJ010000316.1, read as the reverse complement.
ATATCAATACTAGAGTCACCTTCAAGCAAACTATTTAGAGTAAAAATTGTTGCTCTAAACCCTTGAGACTCTTAAATCAGTCATAAAAATAGAAATAGCTGAAAATCGTCTAGTGCCACCAAAGATAAAGTGGCCATAATGATCTCAAATGAGAAATCCAATAGCACCTTGATTACTTCTGAGGGAGCTATCAAAGTTGATCTTCAAAGTTCTAAGGGATAGGGGACCTAATGAACCTATAAAGGAAAGGAAGAGGAGCTACTAGAGTTGTTGATGACCCAACACAGTTATCAACCAAACAGAGATGTCATCACTTGTGAGGATCCGTGAGGACATATGTTTAATCCTATATCGATTATGCCGGAAAGATCTAAGGTAGTTATACAGGACAAAGAAATCCAAAAATTATCTTTCGGCTTGCCATTTTGGGTGAGGTCCTAGATTCTTATGAATGGTATCGAGTGGATCCGACTCATAGCCCATGTGGACTAGCGGACACTGCAGCACAAGCTCATTAAGGCTAACCATGAGCCGATCGTGGTGCTTGTGATTAGATTTGAAGGGATTTGGACCCTTAGCCTGACGACAATGTCAGTGCTTAAACAAGGAGAGTATGTGAGGACTTATGCGGGCATGTGTTTAGTTCCACATCGATTATTCTTCGGAGAGAATATTAGGTATTTATACAAGACTAAGAAATCAAAAAATACCTTTCGGCTAGCCATTTTGAGTGAGGTCCTGAATTGTTATAATCTTTGGACATTTGGAACATCCCTGATTTTAATCCTTGATTCGTAAACTCCTAGTTTTATGAGATCTAGCTTGCCTGGGAGTTAGATGAGATGGGTATATGTAGCGGATGGATTCGAAGCTCATGGATTGAAAAAAAAACAAAAATTAATGATAAGAATTGCTAGGCTTGAATATAAGTTAATTATATAAGTTGATTATTATCAAAGATATTGTTGTAAATTGAGAGCCTAAAAAATTGCTAGGCCTGAATATTATGATAAAGAAATTGTAACAACACAAGATCTCATCCAAAAAAGCTAGTCAGATAGTCTTATTCAGGTTCCTAGGCCCAATATAATTATCTAAGATCTATCCAGTGCATAATCAATATGAGACTAAATATATATTCGTACGAGTCCTCACATACTCTTTTCATTTAAATCCTGACATACTCGCCAAGCTAAGGGTCCAAATCTATTCAAATCTAATCATAGGCATCATAATTTACCCATAGTTATTTTCAAGGATCCGTGTCACAATGTCTCTTAATCCATATGGGCTATGGAACAGACCCGCTCTGATATCATTTGTAATAACACATAATTATTTGGGTTATTTAGCCCTACCCAAGATTTACCTAGTGCATAGTTGACGTAAAACTAAATATGTACCTGCATGGTTCCTCACGAAAATAGATTTGCAGTGACCTATGAATGGAAACATAAGAATTTAAACTAATATCACCGGAATTGTATCCCACCTAGAAGCTAAAATGAAAGGTTACATTTTGAAAAATAATTGGACAAATGTACATCAAATTTGGCCAGTTTCCGTCACGGTGGTGTAGACACGAGGATGGAGAAGTTTCTCAGCAAGTGAATAAAGTAATTTTTTTCCCTTCATGCGCGTTTGCGTGTATTTGTTCTTGGTGCCGGCCACTGACTATTTTTTGCGGTCTTACCCGTTCCCACTGCAACAATGTCAAGCATGCGAACGAACGAGGAAAGAAAGCCTATACCTTTCGTGCCACACAACACGGTTTGGTAATAATAAAACATTAGTCCGATTACTTAGCTCCAGAAAGCAAGGGATCGATCTTTTCTTCCATTTGAAAACAAGAAATATTTAAGAAAACTCAATCTGAAAGCAGCCGAACACAACTCGCCGTAACCGAGGGGATGATGGTTCCTTGCATGTCAGCGACTTGCGCGACCTTGAAGTGTCGCCAAAGGCTGCTTTCCTCGAGGAATATTGCTCATCACCAGATTTCAACCTTTTATTATTTTACAGCTCAACAAGAGAGGCAAATCGGGTAGCAGATTGGCTCGTAGACAATCTGCTGCAAATGATTTCCAAGATGATTCTTCCAAATGGATGCTGCTGGCATTTTTTTTTTCTTTTTTGTTTTTTTTGGCTGAAGCGAATGTATTATATATGTCGGATCCAAATATATTCAAAAAAAATCAAAAGATAACAAATTCCGAAGTGCACCGGGTAATCTCCTCTCCTCTAGCTATAGGGTCTCTCCAGAATGGCTAGCCACATACGAGGCTACCCAATCTGTTGCCCCGTTGACCTCACGATGCGCGTGCTTTGTCTGCAAGGCCATCCCACCACTGATCATGCATGGATATCTCTTTGCAGCAAGTGGCACATGCCCACCCCCTATACCCTGCTGAATCCAACAAATAACTGCAGCCAAATCACCCTCGAGCACAATAGCACGGACTCGCAGCTCTCGCCATGGCTGATGCTTTCACTCTTCCTATTCTTTCTTCTATAGTAATTTTTCCTTTTGCTTGGTCTTCCATTGTACCCCATCCACCCTTGAAAAAAAAAAATAATGTTCTTAGTTGACAAACAGATAATTATTAGGCATACAAGTTTTATACGTCAATTTGTTCAGCCTAGAAAATATTACGCATGCAACGCCAATTTTAAACATTGCTCTTAAAATAATTATACATAATTATGTTAATTTTTTAATTTAGAAAATACTACATCAACGTGATGAATTATCTCATTTAGAAAATACCTCCCCGGGGCAAAAAATAAAAATAAAAAAAATGCTACAGTAATATAAAAATCTTATACAAAACTTAATTTTAAAAATTAAATCTCAAAATGAAATACTAGGGGCTATTATGACGGGACTATAGCGTTAGTTAAATCTTGATGCATACTTATCTTGTGAAAAATAAATTATTTCCTAAACAAGGTGTGTCAAAGAGTCAAGAGGCGCTGGTCTTGCACTTCGTTTCTTTGAAGCTGCCGGTGGGTGACTTTGACGCAAAAGTAGTTCTGGCGTCATGCATGCGGTGAATGCATGACGTGGATCTTTTGGATTAATTATTTCATTGTAGTACTCCAGGGAAGAAAGAAAAGAAAAAAAAAAAAAGGGAAATAACACTACATACCCATTCAGTTAGCGGTCAGTGCAAGCAAAGAATATCCACAAGTGCCATTCAAAGGGCCCTTTTCTTTGACCTCATGGTATATATATGCATGACCACAGTTACATATGAGCTAATCACCTATGAGATTGATTCCTAATTTATGCTTCAATATTGAAAGTTGATGTTGTATGATCGGTTTAATCTCATATTTATTTTACGGGAGTTAATCTACAAACTTTCTATTATTCTTCAATCTGTTTTTTTTTTTTTTTTTTTGGCTAGGATGGATGATTCATACAATTTTAGTACGAATGCATTCAAAAAAATTAAAAAAAAAATAATAAATTCTAGAGTGCTTTAGACAGCTCTCTTTTGCCAACCCAAAGGGCATCTTCGGAGTAGTTGGCCACATACGAGGCCACCTACATCTGATTCTCATTCCTTTCAAGGAGTCGTCGGACCTCTATGCTCATACTATATTAAGAGGCTATTCAGACAAAGTCATGATCTATTACACCGTGAAAGCATTCTCAGCATTCTTCTGAACATGAGGAGAGATCTTGATCGTAGGACAATGCGGAGCACTCCTCCGATGTAGGCATGCCCACTAATTTTCCTAGTTCCTAGTTTTTTAGGAAATTCAAAATTTTCAAGGAGATTTTCATATTTATGGCTAATTTCCGCCACTAGTACTCTTAAGAGCAAGAACGGATTTCAAAACTGTACGCTTTTTTTTTCGAAAAAGAATAATGTTATTTATGCTCCAGCTGATTACCGCCGTTTGTTGGCAAACTTGGAGGGAGAGGAATGCACGATTGTTTCTGACTTGGAAAGGCTCTGTTTGCTCAGTGATTCTGAAAATTCTGCTCCCCTGTCGCAGCCGGAGCCTCCTATGCTCTCCCATGCGGTAGATTCACATCAGCACCTTTGGAGCAGACTACTATCCTTGGTTCATCCCAATTTTTCTTGACTTCGACTCCAAAAATTTTCTGAGATTCCGGTCCTCGGAATTGTGTTTTCTTTTACAGTGCTGTTAACCCTGTAAGTTGCTCTCTGTATTAACTCCTACAAACATGATCCTTTCTCAATAAATCGGGGGAAGCTCTCTGCTGCCTCCATTTTCCATAAAAAAAAAAAAAAAAGATAATACGCATAAGACAAATCCAACGAATATGTTTCTCTAGAAGTCTCTCTGTCTCTCTTTTTTGACGACTTCCCAGATTTTTTAGTGGAGCTCGTGGATCAGCAGGGGAAGAAGGACATGACACTTGTCGCAACGTAATGATTAGAAGCGAGGCCAGGACATCGCATGGTCTAGATGGTGACTGCATGATTGTTGAATTGTGCGAACTAATACAAAGGAGTCGGTTGTTGATTTTAATGGGAATCTTTATGAGTAGCCCGGCCGACAGCATCTCTATCCACCGAGAGCGGTCATCGCAGATAGCATCTCGATCCGATATTTTATCCATTCAACCTCATTCTTTGACCTGTTACTATGCAAGACCATAAAAGCCATTGAGCTGCTTGCACAAGAGCAGTCCAGATGGATGTTACTGTCGATCCTGGAACATCGAGACGGACCGCTTCCGAGGATATGCGAGACAACAAATTAGGGTAAGAGCGGCTCCGACCGAGCCCTTCGATACTCAAGTTATAGAGGATTTATAGTAGGAATGGAAGAGGAAAAAGAGAACAGAGAGACATAGTCTTTTCTAGTTAAGATGATTTTTCATTAATTTATTATCTTTTCAGGAGGGCCTTTGGAGCTATTTGTAGCTAGAGCCCCGAATCTTCTAGAATCAAATCCCAACAAATACGAGGTTATGCCGTAGCAAAATGTTGATATGGCGTAACAGTTTTGGAGATTTGCTATAACAATCTGGCACTTGATTGAATTGCATGCGCTTTTGAGGCGGAAGGATTGAACTGCTTCTTTAGCGAAGAAGGCTCTTCTCGATTCGGATCAGTTGTCGAGATCACCGAGCTAGGCTGAGAGGTGCTGGCCACAGAGATCGACTCCTACTGGTCTGCTCAGCCTAACCTTCTGGTCTGCTTGAAGAAGCCCAACCAGAATGCTTCAGAGAATTTCTAGGCGCGTCGAATCCACCATATAAGTTATGAGCTGGAGAATCCTGGTGCAGCATATCATGCCAGTCATTCGCTGCCACAATGCCGAAATTTTTTAACCTATATCTATGATAACTTTTTGAACCTGTCCAAAATAAATGGCCTTGGATTAGGTCAATTTATATTTTGCTTGTGTTTGGATCAAGCAACTTGATTATATATAATTTGTAAATGATTCAGGTCCGAGCTTGGGCAATAAGATAGTCACAATTAATGATGCAGGAGGGCACGGTCTAGTGGATGCTTTATTTAGATGAAAATCAGGGCTACGTAACATAAAAGAAAATAACGCCTAAAGTTCGGTGGGGCAGGCTACTCATATTTTTCTTACAAACCTATGGGATCCCATGAGATATGGTACCAATGTTTGACGAGACTTTCTTTTCAAATTTTCTGAGAATCGATTCCTTTCGATTAAATTATCAGTGGCCTGAAGTTGCTGTGTAAAAGTATTCTTCTTTCAGAAAAGCTTGCTAAATGACACGTTACATTTATCTTTGAAAAAAAAAAGTATCGACAATCACTAACCTCTGTTAATTGGTAATTGGACCCAACATGCCTTTTTCTAATTAACAAAAATGAGATGGTTTTGATGTCCTATACTGCATATCATATTTGGTTGATAAGGAATGAACATGCCTTCCAAAGTATTTATTAGCGTCCAAGATTGATTTTAGTGAGGGTATCCACTCCAGCCCAGAATCTCATTCAAATGACTGCCTTGATGGGTTATTTGATAGCAGGAATTCTGCATTCTCTCAAATGATGTATTTCTCTTAGGAGACGGCCACCTTCCTGTTTCCTCAAAATTGACTTTGATTGTTGTGTTCTAAATAAAGGTGATTATGGCGGAGCTAGCTTACATATCAGAAGTACAAGCAGTATACTAGTAGTAATACGTGGCATCAAACTTTTTGAGACGATGGTATCTATGGCTGAGTTGCATGCTACATGGGAAGGATTGATGTATGAGATGAAGCATCTGAAGATGACCCATATTATAGTTGAAGGGAACTCACCCATCAACTACCAAGACTAGTTCCCATCAATTGATACCAGAGAATTAATGGCTACTTTTTTTTTATTTCTTATAAGGTAACATATCTCTAACAATGCTATTTATTGGACAACAGTATATATGGAAAATCAGATGGCCATTGTTTCATTTGTAGATTGCACGGCTAAACCCCCCCCCCCCCCCCGCAAAAAAAAAAAAAAAAAAAAAAAAAAAAACATACCACGTTCAAATATGTGCACCGATATAAAAGTATTTAGTTAAACAATATTTGGGATAATATAGTAAAATAATGATGATTATTTTTATCATTATCTTATTTTCAAATAATTTTAACCTAGAAATAGTTCAACATTACAAAACTACTACAATTGTTGCAGCGGTCAGCAACGATTTGAGATAGTGGCTTTCATAACTACCAATAATTAAAGGAAAAACTAGGGGCTATCATGAAGGGACTATGTCGTTAGTCAAATCTTGGTGCAAACCCTCTTTTCTATAAAAAATATTATTATGTAGACTAAGTTAGAGTCAATAAGAGCTGGTCTTGGAGTTCTTTCTTGGAAGCTGTGCCCAGGGATGACTTGGACGCAACCGATGTTCCGACGTCATGCGGGTGCTGAATGCATGACGTGGATCTGTTGAAATAATCACCAAGGGAGAGTTGATCTTTTTTTTTTTTGCCGACTCGAAGACTGTAGGTGGCTTTCATCGTAGTAGTCCAGCGCTAGAAATCAGGCCCTACGTACTCCTTGCTTAGCGATAAGTGCAAATTAACAAACAATATCCAAAAATTCCATTCAAAGGGCTCCTTTCTTTGACCTTATGGTGTGCATGACCACAGTTATAATCAGCTAATCACCTATGAGATTGATTCCTAATTTATGCTTCTTGTGCAGTCAATTAGTCATAGCTTGTTCTAAGATCGAAAGTTGATGTTGCATGATTGATTTAATCTCAGATATATTTCACAGGAGTTTATCTACAAATTTTTCTGTTATTCTGCAATCTGTTTCTCGTCTTTCTTGTAAGTTTATTCGAAGCACTTGAAGGACTTGGGGGGCCTCAACCTCTACATGCTTATATTATATATGTTCGGGGGCTATTTAGACAAAACCATGATCTGTTATATCCCTAGTTTTTTAGGAACTTTAAAATATTTTGCATTAATGTTTAAAAATTGTTTCAAAGCAATTTTCAGATTTATGGCTAATTTCCGCCGATACTACTCTGAGAGAGCAGGAATGGATTTTAAAACCGTATGTCTGATTTTTATGAAAAAAAAAATCATGCTACGGTTCTTGGTTTAATATGTGCATAGCTAATTTTAGACGCGGATTTTTAGTTTCTAGGACATCTACTAACATAAAATATTTTTCTGGTCAAAAGAAGTCTAAAATCCATCATAAGTTTGTTTATATCAGATCAGAAATCTCCAAAATATTATCAATTAAGTTGATAAATTGATATCATAATCTATATAGCTTTGCCTCAAAATTGCCTGTTTCATATGGTTAACTATTTTCTGTATACATTTACAGCATATACGCGCACTTTTACTGCATTAGTTTAAAACCGGACACGTACGCTAGCTGCTATTGGTGCACACATATGCTACTACATTGAACGGAGAGTGCTTCAACATATTTTCTGACTCTGTACACACTGTTGTGCTGTTTCACATAGATATTTTCTATCTGGAGGGAGTGATCTGTAATCTGAACACACTAATTTATTGTATTCATGTCAGTTATCAGGTATGGTAACTTGTGTTAGTATAAATCTTAAAGGAGATGTCAAGGTGGGAGAGTTAGATGAGGAGTGTTCCTTCTAATGACCCATCGACAGCCAGTCTATGGTAAGTTATATGCTTCATCACTGTCAGGGGCGGCTCAATACATTCTGGGGCCTAAGGCGAATCCAAAGAACGAGACCTCCTTTTTTTAGTAATATTTTTTTAATAAATATAAAATACTTAAAAAATATATGAAAATAGATAGCTATCAAGTACACTATTTCAACAAAGATACGAACCTAACAAAGATAGACAAGAAGCCTTTTCACATAAAAGTAATTACTCTAAATGAAGGACCATGAAACTGATTAAATAACTGAGATAATGCTTGGCAATACTGTTTACCATGTCAAGTAAGAGCCGAATAGGAAAAGGTCATCCCATGGCATTTTATGGTCAAGGTAAAGAAAAGAATTTGTCCATAAAGGAGCCTCTCTATAAGAGAAAGTAGGGTCATTATGGGAAATTCACTCCATCTAATTAATAAAAGTCCCATCCCACCATCTC
>JAOXJJ010000316.1:5082865-5113877 GCA_025769935.1 Phoenix roebelenii | reverse complement strand
GAGAAGGGATGAAAGATAAGAGTGGCTTCAGGCGTCTATCAAGCCAACCAAATCCCTCCTCTCTCTCTCTCTCTCTCTCTCCCCCCACCCAAAACAAAACTACCGTCCCCAACTTCCCAAATTGCCTCTCTGCAGACCAGGAAACTCTCCACCGATGAAGGAGGGAAGACTCGTAGCCAACTCCTGATCCCGTTTATATGGGGCCTTTGGCGACCGCTTCAGTCGCCTAGGGCTCGGGCCTGGTCACTGTAAAGGCAGTACAAGTAGTCAAATTAATGCATCTACTGTAAAGGCATCTGCCGGTATTATTACATACTTCATCACTCGAGGACGGGCTGCAGAAGAGTTCCATCTAATATTTCCAGTTTGAAGCTACGAGAGAAGCCAACAAGTCAGCTTCTCAGTAGACATGTGAAGCTTAAGGAAATCCAACTACAATGGGTTGTTATGTGCGGGCTCCCCACACAACCCAGTCGTCGAAGGAAAATACGCATGATTATTACTTGGTAAAGAGTTCTAGTTATTTGTATAAGTCAGTTGTTTCTTTAGTCAAGAGTCCCGGAGTTGTTTGAATAAGCCAAAGAGTATTAGTTAGATTAGGTAACAATGCGTGAGTCAAAGGTCGTTTAGAAGTTGTTTGTTAGTTGTGATCATGGGTGAGTAGGCAATGGTGAAACAATAATGCAAAATATGTTTCCCATGAGAAGAGTTGGTCATCTATAAAAGCCGATGTAATCAGCCAGAAGAAGACCACCACAATTCCTTCACAAGGTCAAGCATGTGGTAGGGGAAGGGGTCGTGCTAAGGGTCGAGCCCAATTACATGATAGTTCCATTGTGCATCGATCATTGCCTCTATTACTTATATATACCGCTCCGTAATAGCCTAGTTCCTTTCGGCTAGTGGGCTGCCCTGAATAAGCCAAGCCCATTAGTATTCAAGCGTGTATTTGTCGCATGCGATAAAGTGGAGAAGGAGAAAAAGAATCCAACCCGATATTGCTGGACTCAGCGAGTCCTAAGCTAATCCAAACACCAGCCAGATCTTAGGAAAATCCATCTATTTAAGGCCCTCTTTCTCCTCTGTTAAAACCCATCACAAATCTCTTGAAACAAGCCACCAATCCTTCTAATAAGATGGGCTTTTGGGCTATTGACTAATAAAATAGATGCCACATGGGCTTACTAGCCTCTGCTAGTTCTCCTTCTAGCAACATAAGCTTTTGGGTTGTGGATCTGTGATATATGGTCATTCTCCAAATATCAAGAAGGGATGAACATCGATATAAGGACATCGCAACTTGCTGATCCAACTTTAATAGTTAAGGAATCACCTTCAGGCCAAATGCGTGAAGCACCTAAATTATGCATCGCAAACACCATACCATTCCAAGCAACTTCTGGCATGGCAATCATAGTGCTATAAGGTGAGTGGCTCCAATAGCAAGGATTTGGCTATCCCGCATGACGAGGCTTGAAGCTTGCTCCTGCACAATTGCCTCCTTTTAAAAGGCTACCATCAAAATTTATTTTCTAAACACAATAAGGTGGAGGTTCCAAGTGAAGAGAATCACTTCAAACCTTAATACTAAACCCACTAACACGGGCTCTCATATGCTCTATTGTAGCATCCCCATTAAGCTAAAGGTCCAAATTCAATCAAATCCAACCATAAACACCAAAATCAACTCATAGTCTGCCCTAAAAAGGCTCTTGCTATAGTGCCCCCTTACTTACATGTGCCATAGATCACATCAATGCTGATACCATTTATACGATCTACAATCTTACTAAAAAAAGACTAGCTAGAAGATGTTATTTGAATTCTTTGGCCTTATATAAGCATCTAAGATTTCGCATAAACGATGTGAAACTAAATATACGCCAATATGGACTCTTACAATAGTATTTTATGACAATCAATTCTAAATTACTTTCCACCAAAATAGGGAGACAGGTAGATGAATTTTAAGCCTCCAAACTAAATACGTATGAACAAGATGGAACACAGTTTTACATGAAATGCATGTAGAGATAACCAACTATTCCATTAAATATATCCATTTTCTAGATTATATTTTATTTTAATATTATTAGTCGCCTAAATTCAGTTATTTTTATCAGTTAAATATTAATTCGAGGCTTGAACAGATATATAATTCAAGCTCGACACAAGATTGAACTTATCCATAGTTGATTAAATATGATCAAGCTAATCATTTAAGCTTGTCTGTGGCTAGATTCCAATTTAAGCTCAATATAAATAAATGAGTTGATGGATTGATCGATTTTAATTATTTATTATATATAAAAATGTAATTTTATATTTTATATTTGTTTAATGATTAATACAATGTATTAAATAGCTTGAGTTCCAGTTAAAATTAAATTACTGGTTCTGGTTTACAGCCTGCGACATGGTAGAGCTATTCCTGGCTCGCTGAAGCTCGGCCCACCTACACTTCCATTCCTTATGCCGTTAGTTGATGGGCTGTCTCAATTAGCTGCAGGCTGAAATTTTGAAATATAGACATAAAAGGTGCCTGATTTGAAGGATAATTAAGATGGAGTAATGGACTATGTTCATTGCTTCTGGCTGTTACATGTATTTCTTTATTAGATGATGACCATGACCTTGTATTCATTAAATCATCAGAAGGCGTGCAGTTTGAAGGATGTGTCACATCCATATGTAGCTCATCTTTTGTCCTTTTTTTAAAGAAAGAAACGCATTTCTATAGTCAATAAACGAGTGTAAACAAATACTGAAAAAGTAAACTGAACTTTAAATTGTAGTAATTTACTAATGGCGCTAACATTAAATACTCTACCTTCGTAACTTTAGTTGTAAACAACTGAAACATCACTCGTAGCAACAGGCCTTATCCTATCCACCGAGTCAGGCTCTAGGAATCCTTTTTTTTTTTTTTTTTTTGCATGCTCCTGTTATAAGCAACATCCACTATTTGATGCAAGCAAAATTTGCTGAAATTATCACTTATCCCACAAGCTTAAGCTTAAGCTAATAGGATGAGGTAGATTTATTTATATATTTCATATTTTTTTACAAATTTTCATCAATTCTCTCAACTTCCGTCTCCATCTACAGGGAGGCCAAAAAAATAAAAAAAGTACACTATTTGGTGACGTTCTATGGGGAACGAAAATGGTGTGGATAATGGTATAATATGGAGCATCACCTCAGGACACTTCAAAATCTAGTTGACATTTCTTACAATTATCCAGAAATAGTTTTTTTCTAAAATCTTGTGCCATAAGAAAAATAAGCCAGAGTTTGGATCTTCGTTTCGTTGAGTTACAAGCTAAGAACTAAGATAGGTGACTCCTCAGCTGGCTGAGGATAGTATATATCCAGATCTTCCTGCAGGCTAGATTAGGGTTGTCAGCTGAGAACTTGCAATCAATTTAACCTTTGCTTTTTCTCTCGAATTTATCCATCAGCTTGTGTTTTAGAATTAATTTCTTAACTTACTGGATTGGTTGTTCAAACCCTTATTTGGTCTATTATTTCGTTATTTTATGATTCTATAATGTAATTTTTTTCTATCTTGTACGTTACGCTTTCTCATTTTCTTGATGAAATGTTAATTAGGTTTCTCTCGAGGAGGCTAAAAAAAACAACTTCTACACCCGCTAAGGGATAACATACGCGCGCACTGAAAGCTACAGGCTTATGTCAACTCACAAATGCGAGTAGACCTCCAGTTTTGTTATTGGGAATTGACTCCAGTTGATAAGATCAACTTACTTGGGTTGGATGTCAACTCTCCAACATATGGAAACTATTTTGGAAGCCTTAGTAATAACAATTAATGTTGAAACAAAGTGCACTTCTATAACAAGCAAGCTTCAAGGAGGAAGACCAAGTCATTCATTGATCTCCCAAATGCGAGCCAATCTTCATCCACCCCACTCATAATATTAATGGTTTGAGTCAATTTGGCACAATCGTCAGCTCTACTTGGAAGCCAACTCTTCAAGCAATGGAAATAATTGGAGAACGACGTAACAGATATAACTGGAACATGCACATATCCACTTGTCGTTGGCTTGCGCAATAAAAGCTCTCATGTGCGTTTCTATATATGCGTGCCATTAATAAATCTCAGCCAAGTCAACGAGGAGAGCCCGATCCATGGTTCTCGCCATAGTTATCTAATTCAGTAAATTACAGACAAATTGTGAACCAGTTTGTGTCCCACCGGGTCGCAGAATAGTATATTGCAATATAAAAAAATATCCAAGGTATATACGTACCCTTTGTCTTCCTACCTTTCGGCAGGCCCCGTCGTCTCGTGCTTGGATTCAACGAATGTGGACGGCTTTTCACGTCCACTTCCACGGAGTCATTTTTCGGGGGGAGTTCCAGCTTCCGTTCATTCATTTTGGAGTTTTCGAGTCATGGGCCCCCCGGCCCCTTTTAAGACTCGTCAGTACCGTAAATATCAAAAAAAAAAAAAAAAAAAACTTCACATCCTGTCCGAACACAAGATCTGAAAGAACGTATCGCTCTGCTGGTTACTTCAATAGTGCCAGATGTGACATACTCACACATGATATTTGTGTCGAAGCTCATAAGGATAACCGAACCGAACTCACGGATGGGGAGGATATGAGTAAAACCGACCAAGATACCCAACATACGGTCATTTCTGCCCGCATCGAATATTTCTCCTAGTGGGATGGGGGCCCAGTGAGGGCTGCTACGCGGGGATGGGCTTATCCCTTCCTCCCCCTTCCCTTTTGTCTGGCAAAAAAAAGAAAAAGAAAAAGACTTCACATCGGTTTGGGCCGTCATTTGCATGGTTCTTTGGTAGAGCTTTTACCGAGCTTAAATACGGTGAGTCTAATTAATATCTCCTTTTCTTTTTTGGTTTTTTTATTATAATTATGTGATATGTATTTATGAGGACCGTGCAAGCATGTGTTTAATTTTCATATTAGTTATTCATCTTAGATACTTCTACAAAATGAAAGAACCTAAATAATATTTTCTGGCTAGTTTTTTTAGATGAGGTTTTGACTTGTTACAGTATTACTATGATAAATACCATGTATTAATCTCTGTATTTGTGTTTAAATTTGAATGAATTTAAACTCTTAACATGACAAAGACGTCAGAGCTTAAAAGAGGTAGTATGTAAGAACCCGTACGAGTTGGATAGATTTTGGATACTTGTATTAGATTATAAAATTTAAATAATATTTTTTTACTAATTTTTTAAGGTAAGATTCTAGCTTGTTACAGTATTAGTACGGCGAATAGGATTATTTGTTCGCAAGAAGATTTAGGTTGCCTGTTGCATTTAGTTAATAGAAAATATATGAAGGCGGATCTCCGACCTTCTGGAGAAAGGTATCTCCTACTTTTTCGAGAGAGATGCCTAAGGGATTTTACAAGATGTTAAAAAGGAAAATAAGTTAACGGTCTACGAGAAAGAGGAGGAAAAAGGAGAGGTTGAAAGGAAAACGAACCATCCTAATGGCTCTCAAAACAGGGCAACTCCTCGTACACCACTTTTCTTGAGAAGCAGCTTCACTCCTCCCTTTTTCGCGAACTAGAGAAATCCAGCATTTTAGCACCTGGTTGACTTCGTGAATTGGATCCATCACACTGGTATTAGCACAAAAGGAATCTCCTACTGTTTTTTTAGTTTCTATTCTCTAGTTCATAAGGTGTTGGTGGTTAGGGGAGGGGATACTTGGATTAATTACCTCTATAGTTGTTTGGGTTGCTTGAGATGTTTAAGTAGTTTGCAGTGTTGTGTAGGATTTTTCTTTTTCAAGGTCATTTTTCTGTAAAGAAGAGTGTAACTGAGGGTTTCTTTTGTTCTACAATGTTTGTTGATTTCTCGAGTATGTTCAGCTTCGAGCTTTTCTTTTATGCTGGTCTTTGCCTACTGTTGTAGAATGGCCTTTGGTGTCCCTTTGGGGCATATGTGAGCTAAGTCTTTCTTATTTCTATTTTGTTTCTGTTGAAAGGTCACATTCCCCTAGAAGAGCACATCAGAAAGCACAATGGAGCATTGTTTATCCAGTCGCTCATTGAAAATTTTAATCTCTCTGAAATTGGAACGTGAGAGACGATGTCTGATCTGTGAAATGACCTCTAATGGTGTATAGCGAAAACTTGTCACGTAGGCATTCTTCGACTGTTTCATCTGCCAAATACTTTGCAGCCCTGCAAAACAGGAAGTGAAATAAAAGAATGATAGCAAAATGATAAGTATGTATCTTTTTTTTATTTGAATTTTACTGGAGAAAGCTGCCAGCGACTTTTGAAGAGCCTCTTCTGATAGTGTGATGCAATGATCCAAAGTCATAGGCCTCGTTTATTTTGCAGACAATCACGATCAGAGAAGCGTTCTCGTGCGACTCCCCTCCAATAATATCAGTGAAAATCTCATAACTTGATTAGGAAAATGAGGTGATAACGAATAATGGCAGAGAGATGGACAGGTCATATCAACTAAAATAATTTTAAGCATCAAAGTCAACACCGCCCTTCAAGTTTGTTTATTAAATTTTTAGAAGATCATTAGGAAACAAGCAAGAAATGTATCCTTTGTTGCATCAATCATTGCTATTTGTATAATATCATGCTTCTCAACTTGTCTGCTTATTTTGAATGTGGCAGGAATGAGAATCAGATCCATAGGGGTTCTAGTTGAATCTTATATAAATAGCTTGTCTTGGTCCTCCACGCAACAAGAAAGGACCTGCATTCAAACAAACATAGCCACTGCTTTTTTTCATACTTTTTCCATTTAGCACCTTCTGTTTCCTCTAGTTATCAAATTTTGTCCTTCAGCCGGACACTTTAAACCTATCATATCATCAGTTACTCTGCTCCCAATCTGTCTGTGGTGCTTGGCAAAGTTGGCATGATCACCATACGTGTCTTTATCTAAATTTGGCTTTGGCTTGCTCAAAGGCAACAGAAAGTAAGGCTAGCTTATGAGGTCATTGTGTTACATACTTGGATCCATATATAGCATTTTCCAGCAGCAGTATGGAAATTCAAAACATCATTTGATGATGATTTAATGGCCTTCTTTGTGACTGCAGTTGAAATGGGATTGTTGGAGTAGAACTGTGACATCTTATTGGAGATTAAATAAGACTTTATTTTGTTTTGTCTTGCATGCGACTATAATGCCGCTAAGGTCACTGTCAATTTGCAGATCAAACTTTTTGTTCTCTTCATCCTTGACGTGCAACTGAATACCTAGACATACAGCACTTCGATGGGTCATCCTGTTTCTGATGAAGCTGAAAATAAGGAAATGGACATCACCAGCTTTCCTTCCTCGCGCCGCCGGACTGAGAATGAGCCATATGTTTACAAGGTGGGATATCCCCCTAGGAAGAAGTTGGCGAGAGAGTTCGCAGACACATTGAAGGAAGCACTCTTTCCAGATGACCCTTTACGCCAATACAGGGACCAACCAAGATCAAGAAAGTTCATGCTAGGCCTGGCATACTTGTTTCCGATTTTAGACTGGGGAAGAGGCTACAACTTAGTCAAGTTCAAAGGAGACATCATTGCAGGACTCACCATTGCAAGTCTCTGTATTCCTCAGGTACATACTCATCTCAACATAGAAAGAGAATGATCCGATTATCATCTGTCATCTAACATGAGTTTCGGCTTATCAAAAAGGACATCGGGTATGCAAAACTTGCTAATTTGGATCCACAATATGGACTCTGTAAGTTCACTAGTGCTGATTGCAGTAAAGAAACTTAACAATAGCCTTCCCTTGTTGCCCCATGCACTGATTCTTGGCTATGAATACATTTTTCCTAAATGATGCAGACTCTAGTTTTGTGCCGCCACTGATCTATGCTGCTATGGGGAGCTCCAGAGACATCGCTATCGGTCCGGTAGCAGTTGTATCTCTCCTGATGGGATCCCTGCTCCAAGATGAGGTTGATCCAGTGAAAAATAAGGAGGAATATCTACGGCTTGCTTTCACAGCAACTTTCTTTGCTGGTATTACCCAGGCAGCGCTTGGATTTCTGAGGTAACACTAACAGTATTGGTCGCTTTATTTTTCATGTTTATCTGAGCAACGTAACCATAGCTTCTATCTTGTAACTTAACTGGTCTCATGTTTATCTTCCAAAAGAAAGCAAATTCTGTAGAAATATTTAATTTCTTATTCAGAAGACAGAATGGTTCTTGTTTCTTACACTAAAGTATCTGAAGAGTGACTCTGTATATATACCTGACTGAAATCACGGAGGCCAACTCACAAATCCTCAACTCTCTTTTTCTCATAAGAACAGCACATCCCATGGTCCATTCATTCAACACCTTTTCTCAAAAAAAAAAAATAATAATAATCATTCATTCTACTTCTGTTTATCTTTCTTCTTGCTTTGGTGGTTCGACTTCTACTGGCACGCAGACCTCATTATTATTTGTTTTTCAAAATCAATGGTTTCCAGGTTGGGCTTCCTGATTGACTTCCTATCTCATGCTGCCATTGTTGGATTCATGGGTGGTGCAGCCATCACGATTGCCATCCAACAGTTAAAATTATTATTCGGTATAAGAAACTTTACGAAGAAAACGGACATCGTTTCTGTTATGAGGTCTGTGTGGGGTTCAGTTCATCATGGAGTAAGAAAAATATTAGTGTGCTATAATTTTCATACCAAATAGAACTCTTTTAATTCTAATTCCTATCAATATATCTAACTAAAATATGTTGTTTCCACAGTGGAACTGGCAGACGATACTCATAGGCACAGTCTTCTTGGCATTCCTTCTGACTGCTAAGTACATAGTAAGTGCTCAACGTATGATTTTTATATTCTGAGCAAAAGCAGTGCATAAATTAAATTCTTAAGAACTGAATACTGTTAACTATTAACACTTGTGTGGTTCGAACCTTGAAATAAACAGGGAAAGAAGAACAAGAAGTTCTTCTGGCTGCCTGCAATTGCCCCATTGATCTCTGTTATACTGGCCACATTTTTTGTGTACATTACCCATGCGGAAAAGCACGGTGTTCAAATAGTGAGTACCAATTCACCAAATCTTTGAGAAACTCATATCCAACTGTTATATTTGTAATTTTTGAGAATGATATCCTTTTTTTGATAGGTGAGGCACATAAAGAAGGGCATCAATCCATCATCCTTCAATAAGATATACTTCACCGGTCCATATGCTGGGAAAGGTTTTAGGATAGGCGTTGTCACTGGCATGATAGCCTTGACGGTAATAATAATACTACACCCTCTCCTAAGTTTCATGGAATTCAGTTGTGTTGCTGCGAACTAAATGCTACAAGTTTATCAGGAAGCTACAGCTATTGGAAGAACGTTTGCTGCTTTGAAGGACTATCAGTTGGATGGAAACAAAGAGATGGTTGCATTAGGAACGATGAATGTTGCTGGTTCGATGACTTCTTGTTATTGCGCAACAGGTAAACGTTGAATAATGTTCAGATCAAGCTAAAAGGGCATCAAAACTTCCTGTTTGTGAAACAAAGGACAATAGGGATCAGGCATGGACCCCTATTATCTGGGTTTATTAATAAAGGTTGGAGAAGGAACTAGACCAGATTTTCAGATCTAATCCTTCAACCCCACCTACATGGACTTGGGTTTCTGCTCTGTGTTTGAAGGATATTCCGAGCTCCAAACCTTATTCTCTACCTTATTAAAGTACAGGCTCTTAAGTGGCAAGAGTATTATAAATTTATAATGCATCAGCCTTTTTTTCACAAAAATTTATGATGCACCAACCAGGAACCCATTAACATGGATAAGAAAACCTTAAAAAGCCTACTTTTCATTGTTATGCATCCCATAGGATGGTTAAAGAAAAATTCAAATTAATGCTCAAGTCTATGTTTTTGTCATTTATGTGTTCTTACTTCTCTTTCAGGCTCTTTCTCACGATCGGCGGTCAATTTCATGGCTGGCTGCCAAACACCTATCTCCAACGTAGTCATGTCAACAGTAGTACTCTTAACCTTGCTACTGATCACTCCACTCTTCAAATACACTCCAAATTCCATCCTTGCATCTATCATCATTACGGCTGTGATCGGCCTCCTTGACTTCGAAGCAGCATATCTTATCTGGAAGACTGATAAATTTGACTTTGTTGCCTGCATGGGAGCATTCTTTGGTGTAGTATTCAAGTCGGTTGAGATTGGCCTCTTGATCGCTGTAAGGAGCAGTATGGCCTTTAAATGTTTGTTCTCTAGGGAACTGATATGTCCTCTATGGCGTGAAGTTTTATTTCATTAACTCTTTCTACCTGCAGGTCTCAATATCATTTGCAAAGATCCTAGTCCAAGTAACAAGACCAAGAACAGCTTTACTTGGAAATCTCCCAGGTACTACAATATACAGGAACATCGAACAATACCCAGAGGCGTCGAAAGTGCCAGGAGTCCTGATTGTGAGAGTTGATTCTGCTATCTATTTTTCCAACTCCAACTATATCAGGGAGAGGTATTGTTTCTTTCAAGCCTCTTTGCTTATTTACTCTATATAAATCCTTAACTGGATTTGACTAACTCCAGAGATTGCCTTCATAGGAATTATTGTGAATGAGAAGTCCTAAAACCAACACCCGATAGTTTTTACAGTGCTCGATGGTTATAGTTTCATACTTTAACGAATGGCGTCTTTGAGCTTCCCTCCATGGTGGCAATTATAGAAGCAGATATCTTTTCATTCGAAACCAGATGGGTCAATGAAGTTTGATCATATGTGCTCGGTTTTAGGTGAAACCGTGCACAAACAAATTTTGGAAAGCAGATCATATATGCTGTAACTTGATTATCGGTACCATTTTGCTAGATTTGTAATGCCTTAATTAATATAAGTAGGACATAACCTATTCCATTTCAGAATTAGTTCTTTTAGAGACCTAAGAAGGAAAATTTCCATTCAAATCCAAATGTAATATAGGTAATCAAATTATCTAATTGTTACTGATGATAGGAGAACCATTAGGAATTCACAAACCCCGTTTCCCTGCATTGCTCAAAGCACAATTCGTAAAAACAATTATACCAGCCAGCATCAAAATCTTATGATAAAAAGTTACATAGGCTGGCTATCCAAGTCTTATGATAATAATTTATCTTTTATCTTATTGCTGCATTTGTTATACTAACTGCCTAGAAATGAACCCAAAAAAAATGTCTTGGTGGTTTCTGATAATTGTGTGGTCTTATTCCACTTGTAGAATTTTGAGATGGTTAGCAGATGAAGAAGAGGAAATGGAAGCGAGAGAACTGCCTAGAATCAATTTCCTGATTGTGGAGATGTCTCGTAAGAGATCCAGCTCTATCCTTGATTCGATGTTTAGCAGTAAAATAGACATCATATGTCTTCTAGGCTTAAAACTTCATTCTCTTTTCAGCGGTGACTGATATTGATACAAGTGGCATCCATGCCTTTGAAGAAATGTTGAAGAGTCTTGAAAAGCGGAAGGTTCAGGTGAAGTTTGAAATTTCCAAACTAAATCTTTTCATACAGAAAAGTTATTGTCACGCTCCGAACCCATCATCCATATCGGTCATGCGGCTGGCTCAAACGCCAGATCAGGCCTCGCATTTATAAATGACAACCATGAAATTTCCATTACGTACAAGAAAACAATAACATTTTGTCCATAAAAATAAGCAACAACATCAACTAAATCTATATGACCAGCATTAAAAAAAAAAAAAAATCAATTATGTGATTGCTACATTTGATACCGATTGAAAAAATATAATGGCACTACTCCCAGGTTAAATGAAAACTTGTCCAAGAGAATGAAGTATGTCTTATCGGTTGATCGTTGTCTCTTACAGCTTATACTTGCCAATCCCGGGCCTGTAGTGATCGAAAAGCTTCAGACATCCAAATTCACGGAGCTGATAGGCCATGATAAGATCTTTCTCACGGTTGCTGATGCAGTCATGAGTTGCGCCCCCAAGGAGATGGTTGATGTTTGAAGAAAATGAAGACTTCTTGTTCATTTGTGTACTATAACTGGGACAATGGTTGCTCTTACAAACCTGTTTCTGTAACCCCGTAGACATTTCTGTGGGTGCCCACTAATCAAGTGAGTGTCCCTCTCTTTTGGAATGAAACCTCGTGCTTTCGTCCAACAAAATTTATTTTCTTCTGGATCATGGCATGTGAACTGCATCATGTTGGCAATATAAGAATGAGCTATAGCCGAATCCAAACTTCAAATCAGATTTCCCAGGTTTGAGTGGGACAAGGTAGCTAGCATTGCGTGTCGCAAATAAATATCACCCTTCTAATTAAGGATCTTGTGGTAATTTTCACGAATGCTGACATAATTTGGACTAGAGAACATTCTAATTTTATACCACCGTTTTTCTTCAAGGAAAAAAAAATTAAAGGAGTTTATTTAAATGTATACTATATCATCATTTACCCCAACTTCAATTTATTGGATACACCCCTGATGTTTCTTTTTGTTGATGGAACATATCAATTCCGTCGAGTGTCGGGTTTTACACGAAAGAAGGATTCGTCTTCCTTCACATAGATTAATGCATCATTGGATCAGCCACTGGCCACCTTGAGACCTGTACAAGCAAATGAACGGCGGTTTCGGAATGCTTTCAGAGATGCACGGTGGGTGATCCAACAGCGATTCATGCAGAGAAAGATGAATCCTTCTTCCATGCAGAAGATAAAACCCATTCCATACTATGAAGGCTGCAATGGTTAAATTTTTTTTATTAAATGGCTGCAGAGATTTCCATAAAAGATGTGAATATACGTAATCATAAAAATATGCACGCGTGCATACACAGCAATCTAGTGGATGGATCCATGTTTGTTGCGTGGATGAAACATTTCAAGTTCCTTCTTGTACTGCAAAGGCCATAATTAATATTTATGATTCTTTTATAAATAGCCATAGGGCGTTAAAGGCTCAAAAAAAGGGGTTGCAGTTGGAAGGTCTCTTAACCCATAGGGGATGACCCCTGAGCAAGAAGTATTCCAGAGGTGTCCAAGACTAGTGAGACAAGGGGATCCTTCTGAAAACTAGTTAGAGACCAGGTAATAAGGAAGCTGGGGCCAGCAGTAGCAATTACAGCAGCTATTAAAACATTTCTCAAGACAAAAAAAGCCATCGAATCTCTAAGCCAACGCGTCGTTTATTGCTGTCAATTTTACATGAAATGTAATGATCGAATTCAAATGAAAGAAATGTAATGAAACTAGGAACAATAACCAATTACAGTTAGCCAAGAATTTTTTTTTTTTTATTTGTCCTTCATCATGCTTCTCGAGATCCAACCTTTGCTCTCTCCCGATGATCCGACCGTCTCCTCAGTTCATGGAGTTGGGCCTCCCATGTCTCTCTGAAGAACTCCAACCGCACCTCCTTCATTGTCTTGCTCTTTCTCAACTCGTTGTCATACTTGTTACGCAAAGCGGGGTTCGACAGTGTCTCGTAAGCTCGGTGTAGCTCGATGAACATCCTCGTGGACGACTCCTTCTTCCCAGGAGGGCAGGCGTCAGGGTGGTACCTCAAAGCCATGCTTCTGTAAGCCTTCTTTATCTCTTCAGCACCCACGCTTTCGGACTCCAGGGAGAGTACTTTGTAGAAGTTCGTCTTAAGCCCCATGTCGAAGTTGCTAGCTCTACAAGCTAATTTGTTAAGCTTGGTCCTTCTTGGAAGAGCACAGCCATAAGAGCTAAAGCTGAGGGTAACACCAGTACCCATTGTTTTTAAAAGCTTAACTTTGGCCTAAGATAGACTTAGGGATGAAGCTATGGAAGGGAACGTCGAGGAGAACTCCATATATATACAGGAAATGGAGGGAGGTAAGGAATGAAGAGGAGAATATAGGTGACAAATAGCCGTTGTGAGACGCGCTTTTGGGTGGAAACCTCGAGGTTGGTTGAAGAGGCCGGAATATTTTTTTCACGGGTTTGAAAATTTCCTTGGTATTTTTTTAAAGGATCGGTCATAGATTCTAACGTTTGAACAGAACATGACAAAGGATCGCTTGGGTTGCATTGACCTTATAAAGATTTTAATCAGGCAAGACGGCCACCATGCTGACTCTCGGTTGGAAAAAAACTAGGAAGCTTCAAGCTTGTGCTAGGTAACAGTTTTTGCCATATGGATGCAAAAGGAGATTCTAATGGAAGGTTATACCTGATGCACCGAGGTCCGCCAACACTGAAACCTGCACACCTTTATTAGTGGTGTGCTTGAGGTAATTGGGCAGTTCGATTTGAAATTAATTTGAGTTTAAAACTTGAAACAAAAAGCCGAGCTATTTTTATTAGCTTGATAACTATTACTAAGCTAAAATCAGTTGGAGCTTGTGCTTGACTCAATCTTAATTCTAACGTCAACTAAGACCGGTTCAAGCTTGAGCTCACTTCATGCATGATTTAGTGACTGATTATATGTTAACTGAATGAAAATCAGCCATTTGATTAAATCCAATAGTTGATATTAAGAGAATATTTATAAATTAATAACAAAATTAATGATACTTTTTTTTCTTTTTGAGAGGTAATACAGGAGAAGTAGGGCACTTCCCCTTGTTTTATTAATTATTTAGAGTAAATTATAAAAACTTCCTTAAGATTTGCATTTATTATACTTACACCCAATAGTTTGTAAAACTTACACTTACACTTCGTTAATTAACAGTGTTAGTGGATCTGTTTACCTCATGTGAAAAATTAAATTATCTCTGAGTGATGAGTGAATTACAAAAACCCTCTAAGATTAAGGGTAAATTATACTTACATCTAATAATTTGAAAAACCTATGCATATCCCTCTGAAGTTTATTTTTATCCAACACTTCAACCTATAACTTAATAGAATGTTAGCTAAATTGATAACTTAAATAGAACCTAAATGCTATATCAAAAAAATTTAGAATACAACAAAACTAGCCTTAAGTAATATAACATCCACCGAAGGTGGAGAACAACCGTATGGTGTCATGCATCTAGAGTTTGATCATGATGAATCATTAAAAATAAGCTATGTGCCAAAGAAAAAGTAACCTAGATTTCTCAGGCTAATGGATGTCTCTTAAATTTTCTACTATACGGAACTATTATCAAGAGTTTTGTCACTTGAACCAGCTTGTTCATGGTCCTGATGCATTTTCTAAAAACAAGAGTTCTCACGTACGTACTGATTTGGATCATTTTGTTGACGTGCTACTAGAGCTATTATAATTTTATATATAGACATAGAAATCCCCATCCACAATAACAATGTTAAGGAATCATATCTACAATATTGGACAAGTAGAACTAAGAATCAACCAATGATTCACCAGCATCTCCGATCTCTATGATATAGTGGGCTGGAAAGCGAGAACAAAAGCTGATCAGGACGGACGCTCGTTGCCGGACGCTAGTCTGAAATTAAGGATGCTCGTCGTCGGATGCTGGTTGGAAAAAAAAAGCTTGTTGTCGGTCACTTGTTAGGAAGAAACGCTCATGGTAGGATGGCGAAGTGAGAAAGAAACTCTAACCACTTAATCTCGAAGAGAAGAAGACTCTTAGAGATGAAGACTTCAAAGAGATCGGAGAGTCGGAAAAGTAAAAAATGAGCCTTATTTTCTTATAGCGGTAATTTTAACTTTTTATGATAAATAAATGGTTTTACTAATGTTGTCGATTTAATTGGGTGTAACTGTAGGTTTTACAAGATATTAGGTATAAATGTAATAAACATAGACCTTAGGAGGATTTTTGTAACATTATTTTAGTTATTTTAAATTTTTTTTCTGACGTGGTATTTGGGCCTCTTTGATTAACGTTCTACTAAGTTATGGGTTAAAGCATTGAATTAGAAAATGGGAGGGGGCGGGGGGATCTCATATTAATATTTGTAATTTACTCAGTAATTTAATAATTACTTAGTACATGATAAGTGAGTCCGTAAGCATATCGCCTAGTGAGGACAGGTGGATATAGAGCTAGGTATACTAGTTTGAAAACATCAAGGTCTATAGATGGCATATTAGTTTCTGCCCAACGTCGTCCCACCCACCTTAGAGAAGACAATGCATGGTCGAGTCTTTCAATTGTCCAATCCCTTCAAACAAGTATCTTTATGCCCTCTTTCTCGGTCTACCCAACCACTGTTCTTCTCTCCGAGTACTTCTTAAAAGGAAGCAAATTCAACGTGGCTAAATTAATCGGGTCATGGACTCATGCATGCATCGGCCTACTGATGAAATGCATGGCCCCTCCTTGATGAGAGTGCGTGGGCTCTTCTAGTTGTCCTTTGCTAAGAATTTTAGACAGGGTCAGGAGCTCACCTTGGGCAAAATGATTCATTGGGTTACTAAAATTTTCCGACCAATTGTCCCTTGCCATGAACTCCGCTTCTCTAATCGATCGGTTGTCAGCAAGATGGAACAAGTGAGGAAATGGCAGATGGAGTAGTGTGTTCTTTGCCCAAGCATCTTGTAAGAAGGATATATACTTATTGACCGTGGGGACCTATACGGGCGTATGTTTAATCCCACATCGGTAATTCGCTACATAGATCATGGATACTTATATAGGATCAAGGAATCCAAATAATACCTTCTGGTTAGCTATTTTGAATGAGTTTCTGGATTATTACAAATGATATTAGAGCGGAGCCAACTCACAACCTATGTAGACTAGGAGACACTGCGGTACATATTCATTAGAATTGACCATGGACCGATCGTGGTGCTTGTGATAAGATTTGAATGAATTTGATCTTTTAGCCTGACGAGGACATCAGAACTTAAATGGGAGAAAAAAAATTTCTTCCAAAGTGACGAAGTAGTTTTCCTTCTTTATCATGAGGGTTAAGAAGGAGGTTTCCTGGAGTAATAAATCCTTTGAATCAAGTTCCTCCACGGTTTATCCTGCTCCGAATAATACTTCCATCACCATTTGAGCAAGAGAGATTGATTTAGAGTGCTAAGATTGGAGATCCCTAACCCACGAAGCTCCTTTGGACGACACAATTGGTTCCAGCTAGCGAGATACTTAACTTTGGGGCAGGGTGCATGCCTGGTCTCCCCATAAGAATCTCTACATACCCTTGATTTTTTATATGACGGCTGCTGGGATTTGCAACAGTCATCCAGTAGATCGGAATAGCTCTTAGAGAGGCCCATCACGACCCTTTTTTTATTATTGTTTTGCAATATCAGAGGCCCATCACGATCTCTTTTTTTGGTCCCATACAGACCACCTACCATGCTATTGGGCCTAACAGATACGAAAAATCGTTCCAATGGGCCAAAGAGCCCACTTGCATCTTGGATACTTTCCAGCTAACTTGGTGGTAAACAAACGACCTACTGGTTGATGGGTGTGGTTTCTATCAGGCCACACATATCTAAAGAGAAGCAAATGATACTGCTGACTGGATTGCCTTCTTTATAGCTTACTATTCTAAAAGCTTTATCTGAAAGAATCATGTATCAGTGCCTGATTCTTTGTGCACTTCTTTTTTATTATCTTGTTAGCTCCATGCATATCTGTTGTGTATAAACCACTATTGTACCAAAAAAAAAAAAAAAACCCTACTTACTAGGCTGTTGTACCCAAAAAAAAAAAAAAATCGATCTACTTCCGGAACGAACATGCGTAATAAAAACAGTAAGTTAGAGGCCAAGACACCATCCACGTGTTAGGCAGGCAGCGCAAGAAATGGATGGAGGGCTTCTTCCCATTGGTCAGCAATCTATCCTCCTTGGCCTCCTAGATTTCCCCCGGATTTTGTGGCTCCCTCTACCATCCCACTTCCCAAACCACACGACGATATAACAACTATACCAACCACTAGCTGGAGAGAGAGCTCAGAGCCTCCCAACCAAAACAAAACACACTCCAGTCTTCAAACAAACTAACCCATTCTCAAAGTGTGTTACTAATACAAGAAGAGCAATGGCAATGGCTTCCACTTCTGCTGTAGTTGTCCAGGGCCTATCCACTCCCTTCCTCTCTGGTTCAAGGGCTCGCCGGACTCTTCTAAATGCTGCCGTCGGTGACAAGTCTGCCGTCGCCGGTGCATCCCGGAGGTTGCTTGTCGTCGCCGCCGCTGCGCCTAAGAAGTCGTGGATCCCCGCCGTCAGGGGCGGTGGCAACTTGATCGACCCCGAGTGGCTTGATGGCTCGTAAGTCTTCTATCTCTGTGTCTATACTTCCAATTGGCATCCAATCTTAAGAAACAGACATCGATCACATACTCCGTTGAGGATACATAGCTGGAAATCTGTTTAAATTTCAGCACATATGCATTGTCTAATTTTTTTTCCGCGAAAAAATAGACAGGAAATCAAATTTTGGCTTTCCTTAATCACCTTTCAAATGGCTATATCTATCAAATTAAGATTTTTTTTTTAAAAAAAAATATTTGATAATTTACTCCATTTCTAGTTACATCTGTAGCTTTTCCTTTTCTGGAAAACAGAGAGAGATGAGAAAAAAAAATCAAATATGGAGAAAAAGCATGCAGTTTGCAGTCCACCGTTAGTGTCTTGCATCCTTTGATCTGTATCTAAAATTTTTTTTAGGACAAAAATGTATCTTCTTTTTCTTTTTATACCTAAACTTCTAATTTGGTAGCGACCAAACTAGATCTACGACCAATCTACAAAATATCCATCCTGAAACCAAACTAACCAAACAATGAACTCGGCCATACCATAGGAATCTGGGTTGGGTTGTGTTGAGCTAGATAGATTCAAGAGAGGTTTAAATTGGTTTGAACTTGAAGATCTACGTTGAAATATTAGAGCAAGTCTGCGATGGGATGGGTGCTAGCAACCAACCAGAAAGAAGAATTCCAATTTGGAGTCAAATTCTGTCAAGTTGGCCAACCTTTTAGTGCAAACCTGACAACCTGAACTCAAATTAGATCAAGATTGTCTAACCCAAACTTGACCAGGTTGGTTTGGGTCTAATTCACCCCGGAATGACAAACACGGCGTTTCTTCTTTCTGTTGACTTGGAGTCAAAACTAGAACATAAATGCATGAATGGGCCTGGCAGGCTCCCGGGTGACTATGGGTTTGACCCGCTGGGGCTGGGGAAGGACCCGGCGTTCCTCAAGTGGTACCGTGAGGCGGAGCTGATCCACGGGCGGTGGGCCATGGCCGCCGTGGTCGGCATATTCGTGGGCCAGGCCTGGAGCGGCGTCCCCTGGTTCGAGGCCGGCGCCGACCCCAGCGCCATCGCCCCCTTCTCCTTCGGCTCCCTCCTCGGCACCCAGCTTCTCCTCATGGGCTGGGTCGAGTCCAAGCGCTGGGTCGACTTCTTCAACCCCGAGTCCCAGTCCGTCGAGTGGGCCACCCCCTGGTCCCGCACCGCCGAGAACTTCGCCAACGCCACCGGCGAACAGGGCTACCCCGGCGGCAAGTTCTTCGACCCCTTGTGCTTCGCAGGCACCATCAAGGACGGCGTCTACATCCCCGATGAAGAGAAGCTCGAGAGGCTCAAAGTGGCAGAGATCAAGCATGCAAGGATTGCCATGCTGGCCATGCTCATCTTCTACTTTGAGGCTGCCCAGGGGAAGACCCCTCTTGGTGCTCTGGGCTTGGGCTTGTAAGCTACATTTTTTTTCTGATTTTTCTTCTCTTTTATTTCCTCCTCTTCATCTGTTTCGTTAGGCCTTGCCTGTCTTCTTGGTGTCTATCAATCTACTATCTGGTTGCAAACAACGTAGTAGAATACTAGAATTAATTGGAGGTCTGGTTTGGCTCTCTGTACGTAGAATGCTGTGCTAATGGTTATCAAGATATATAGGCATATATGCAGGCCCAGCCACAATTCACAGTGGTGTGGCAGAGCTTAAACTTGGGCTTGGCTTCGCTCAAACTGGCTTGGGGCTGTCTCTTTAGACAGGTTTGGGCGAGATTGGTAAGAGATATGTTGATGAGTTGCAGATATGCGGTCTACTAACTAATTTTCTCGGTCTTTCTTCAAAATGGGTTGTCTATTTTTCAGATTAGGTTGAATGCAGATTCTTATGATTTAGGCCACACCCATGATAATAAATGAGTCAAATCTTTTTTACGAAGCTGATCCAATTGGAAACGAGTCAAATGTGTGTCAAGTGCCACAAAGAATTATGCTATATGTCAAGATACGTAGTCTCGGTATCGGGCTTCGTATTGGTACCATCTTATCATTTATATCGGTACATTCGGTACAAAACCGGTTCGGTGTACTGAATGTTAGTATGTCTTTTGTACTGTGTACTGGTACCAAACTAGTACAGTATAATTGGGTATGATATGGTGTACCATGCTATATGTAACGGAGACAATATAAAGATAAACAAAATGGTCATAACAAGTGTTTTAAGATTGCCGCCGACTTTAAGTTTATTTTGAGCTTGTCCATTAAAATGCAGAATTAAATACTTATCTCTAATGCCGATGTGGTGATTTCAATAAACTGCGTAGCTACATGCACCAAGTATCAAGTTGGCCCATGCAGAATCAAGGTATCTTCCAACCAACATCAATGCGGCTCTAATTAGAAATATATTCATAGATATCTTAAATAAATACTAGGTACGTCGACATCTGCCATTATCTGATTGGAACCGTACTTAGTGGCAAGAATTAGTACACGCATGCAAGATAATCGTATAAAAGCATTGCGGCTCGGTTTCTCCACGATAGAAGAACATATGTAGGAGATTCCAAGAACTATAGCCTTTCATTAGTTCATAGAGAAAACGGATGAGAATGACGTAGAGCTTGTAGAAAGATTAGTAAACAAAGGCCCGATAGGTAATGCCTTGTTTGTCATGAAATCTTCTCTAAGGAGAGTGGATTTTTAGCTTCCATTAACACACAAAAAAAAAAAAAAAGCTCGAGTGGTTTCCAGTCCAATTTAGATCAGAAAACATCCCTCTGGAAAGCATGATTACATGAACTTGGAGCAGCATATGAAATATATAGAGTTGTTAGCATAAGTTTGTACTCTACTTGCAATCTTCAATTCCTCGAAACATGTGCAAACCTTCATTCATATCCAGCTCCATATGCTTTCACCATTTATAAAACAACAACCTGCACCGAAATGGTTACATTTGAATTTGCTTATGGAGCACTTGAGCCATGGACAGCTCGCTAACCCTCCCTGCAAGGATGGTGCAAACATAGCTTAGCACAAGGAAAGGCATCCATGTCTAAGATCAAATGACAGTTTTGATTGGTTCAAAGTTCACCCTATAAGGCTCCATCAGCCGACCTTCTTATGAAGAAGTCCACCTGCAAGCTTGTCATCAGGGGTTACTAGATCTCAAGAATGTGAAAACAGAAGAATCCAAGCACTTCAGGCCAGCAGTCAGCTCAAGGACTTTGTTTGTTCCCAGACTCATTCCCTCTTCAGCAATTATAAGGGGGCAAACGTGGCTCGATCAGAACCTGCACCTCTTCAGGCTTGCATTATCTCCACTCAAGTCAGTCTCAGTTGTTCATCAATCTATTCCAAGAAGAAAAGCCCATCTGCGCATCATCTGGACCACAATGAACTCAAAACAACTCTGGTGGAGCCCGTGCATGTTGATGATTTGAGACTCCACCTTGATTAATTTATTTGTCATGCTTGCATTTGTTCCTGGTGATAGTTTTACATTCTACGCATACGTTAACACAATCTGTTTTAACTCTCTTTTAACAAAAAAAATATCCTTGCTCATGCTTTTTTTTCATGGGAAAATTTCTAAACTTTGGCTTTTGTTGCGTTTGCTACTAGAATTCCTTGATTCAAAATTGTATGAAAAATCCACTGCAACAATGGATATTAGTCTTTGATGGCTTTATTTTGCAGAGAAATGTGGATTTATGTGATAAATCGAACATGCAAAAGATTATTGCACTGACAGAATGATATGTTGACAACAAAGAAAATTATTATCCTATTAATACTTCTCTGGTTTTCATCATTTGTATCAAATCAACAAATATCTAGACTCTCGAAAAACTGAGTAAATCTGTCATTATTGTTCTACGTGGTCCAGCCAATTGGCACACCCTCCAGAATGTAGAGTCAGCTTAGAGTTGGCTACATACTTCACCTGACAAACACTGCTTGTGTTACATGAAACACGTAGGTGATAGTGAAGGCTTAACCACTGTTAGGACCGTAGGTGCTGCCATCTCATTAAAACCTGCAGGTGATGGTGAAGGCTTAACTATGGCCTTTAAACCGACCATTCCAAGTGCCCCTCCGGCGTTCGATTGCAACTTGGCCCACACCGGCCTCCATCGCGGGCGAGCTTTGCTGACTTGGCCACCGGCCTCCGCCAACACAAGCCTATAAGCCTAGATAATGGATGACAGCATGTTTGCATCCAAAAAAAATAAAAATGGACCACAGTATGTTCATGGCACAAAATTGCAAACAAGAGGAGTCCCACATCCACCCACTTTTCATTTTCCTTTGATTAGATGCTTAGGATGGTTGTCTTTATAGCACATCTGAGGTGAGTAGCTAATCAGCATTGCTAAATGAAAGCCTATTCTCAAAACAATGGCAACAGCAACAAGAAGTTTTGAGATACCCTGAAGGTTATGCATTCATATTTTTGTCATGGCATCATGGTATTATGGTAGAACTATTGAAACTCTATTTTGATAAACCAGGAAAAACAGGGAAATGGAGATTTAAATAAAAAATAATGAACATATTTGCTACCATGCATGGCCTGTACATAAATAGTGAGCTTTCATGGTGCAAGATTTTTTGAGGATAGCTTTATTAAAACTATGATTTATGTCCTTTAAAGCAGTTGCGAGTTTTCATGATTGATTTGATCTGAACTAATTATTAAGTTTCTGGAGACTTCATGGCCTTCGCCAAGCATCAGCAGCTAGTTCTCTTCAATTAGATTTTGGTTTCACCGGGGGATACGGAACGCATCCAAGTTTCCACCAAACCAACCATAAGAAATCCATGAGTGTATCTCAAAGTGCCTTCCATCATTTGCGTTCTTACCATGATGATAGTTTACACAGTATTTTTTTTTTTTTTTGCAAAGATATAATCCGATACTACGTAGCCACTTGCAGAGGTGGCTTTGGGGTTGGTGCCTTTGAAAACACTAGTTATGGCTTTTAAGGTGGGGTTTTGACACAACATCTTGAGTCCTTGACTTGGGACGAGTGAAAACAACCAATAAACAAGCGGGAAAGGAGTGCCTTGCTCCCAACCCCAAACCACAATAATCTCAGGGCCCTCGTTGGTTATTACAACGGCTGAGGCAAGCCAAAGGAATCTACTTTGGGGACTTAAAATAATGGCATGGCCTCCTCATACACGGCAAGAGATGATGCACAACGAGGGAGACACCTTGTGCGAGTCCCTGAAAACCCTTGAATACCAAACCTCTCCATTATTTTTACATCACTTCCTATAATTGCCATTGATGGAAGGCTGCTTTCACTCTTTTTTTAATGAGGAATACGCTTTGTGCAGGAGGTGAGTAGCCCAATGCCTTCGGAAGCACTTCATTGTTTTATTAGACCTCCCAACCCCATATGGCACAACTAAAAGTTCACTTACTTCCTCACTTAACCCCTAAGTATATGTTCCTTGCTCGGATCTTCATCTTTGTTTATCAAGATCTTGCTCCATTAAAATAATAAGAGCAATATCATTAAAAAAATGGCCTTATCTAGAATCTATTCTTTGCAATGCATGTTACAGAGATGGAATGGTTCGTCGAAAAAGGCAAAGAGCCAACTTAGGAGTTTATGTTCATGCATCGGAGAAAAATATTCCATGCGCGCATCATTGAGACTTATTGCCAAATCTGAGTTTTAATGGTGCTGGTTTATATTAGTTAGGTTGTGTCTCAAGCTCAATATATTAGAATTTGTTTTTCAGTAGGAGATAGAATAAATGGTTTTATTAAGGAGATGAGACTTGAGAGAGTTATGTGAAGTTTGCTAGGGGGATTTTTCGTGAGGCATCATTATAACAGGAACCAAACTTATTATTTCGGCCTTCATTTTTTTAAAATAATTTTTTTCTCTCAATTTTTTTTTCTACCACTATTGCTTGATTTAATTTGTATTTGCTCTAAATCCTGGGCTACCATGTAGCGTACATTTTACATAGTTTCAGAGGAAGGTTGAAGTATGGCTAAATGGCATGAAACTTCCACTAATTTTTTTTTAGCATAATTTTTGGAGCACCTACTTGATTGTTAGTGGTTTTGAATGTAAGATTTCAGTAATTCGTTATGCATGCATGTAAATGTTTAGACTTTACTATGATTCGATGTTGGGATCGTTATGGCCAACTTCACTAATATTGATATGGCTGCTTTTACTGTAACTTATCTTCATAAGTGGAGTAATGTATATTATCTAATTTGGAAATCTATGGTTAAATTATATCAGATAAGACAAGATTTACAAGATATCTTGAAAGATTTAGGGGTGATGCTAATAGATACTCTTAATAATGAGATTATGAGAAGAAGGTAAAATTAGAAAGCTAAGAAAATGATGTAGATTATTTAAAGTATAATTGATAGAGAGAATTATCTCCATATCCAAGATATAGAAAAACAGAAGAAAGTATAGGATATTCTTACGGCTATCCATACAAGATCTAACAAGGGGAGATATCAAGGTCTTCTCAAATAAAAGTTGCATGAAGAGTGGGTTTTGGTTCTAGGCTTTTCTAAAAATCCAAAAAAAAGTGAAATTGGTTTAAAAATAAAGATTTGAAATAGAAGGAGCTTAATCGATTAGAGACTAGATTAGGTTTGGAGACTCAGAGCATGGCCAAGTTGAGCATCTCAAGGATCAACCAATTCTAGAAAAAAATTTGAAGTAAGAGGAGCTTGATTAGGTGGATGCCGTATCAAGTTGAGAAGAAATTGTGATGTGACTGAAGAATAAGATGATTTTGAAATTGCTTGAAAAGAGTCAAATGAAGCTGTAGATGATTCAGTCATAATAATACATATTACAAAGTCAAATTATATAGAAGAGTCTTATACCGAAGCTATCGAAGATGTGAATGCTTCATGTAGAAATTTAGTCAGCCATGAGAATGAACAGCTGACCAATTTTGAAATAGTTTCAAAAATCAAGCAATAGAACGATATGCTTGGTATGGATAATTCATATTGTGCCTTAGTGTTTGATAAAACTTCTAGTGTGCTAGATAATTTTAAAGTTACTCTAGAGTTCAAATAGAAAAATCTATACATGATTTGATTCCATAAGTAGAAGAGAGCTATATACAAATACATGGAGCTGCTCAACTAGAGGCATGTAAATGTGACTAAAGTTTTATTGCTCACAGTGATCGCAACTGGCAACTTGCATGATATTCATTGGGATAAGCTGGATGCTCAATGGAATCTTGGCATAGTGACTGTGAAATCAATGATGAGGGAAAATGTTGCAGGTCATCATAGACTTCAACAAAATGAACCAGTGGGGACAAGTTGATGAATATATTATTATTCGAGCCAATAAAAAAGTTGCATAGTTTAATTATTAGTTCAACAAGTTACTACATGTTGTTTAATTACCAGTTCAACAAGTCATGTTATGTTGTTGTTATTGTGATAATAATAGCAATAGCTAGCGTGACGTTTCATAACATTGGCAAATTTAACATAGTGGTTATGGACTTTGCAATTAGAGAGAGTATTGAGATCCATCACCAATTCTGGTCTTATTAGGATTTTTGTTTGTTAGTGTTGGTCTATGATTGATTTCCATGGAGAAACCATACACTTGTATAGATTTAACGGTTACGGATTTTGATGATGCGCATATATGCACCGACATATTGTTTGGATGTTATTGCAAGCAAGATGAATATAATAGTATTATCATGAAAGATGACTCTTCCAACATTATTCTCAAAAACAAATAAATCAAAAATATTCTTATAAAGTTGTGGAATATAATTAAACATGGATCAGTCTGGACATGATCAACACTATAGGAAACTGTCATGATTGTGGATGCAGATAAAATTAGCGGACCAAGTGATGGCTTTGGAGTATTCACCTAAACTTAAAGCATATATACACTTGTAACTTGATGATCCTAGTAGTAAAGGAGTTTGATTATGAAAATATAACTTGCTGTGAGTGTAGTTGAGTTCATGGAGCTATCAGTTTGAGGTGAGTTATACTGAGTCGATGCAATATATGTTTCTCATGCATCAAGTGGATCCTATAAACCTGTAAACCTCAGAGGATGCTGATGACTGATGTTAATTTCTCTGGTGCATGACTCCGTCACAATTTAGAAGCGCCCGGCCTTTTTTCCCATTTCTTTGCTTGTGAGCTACGTCATACAGCAACTTTGAGAGCGAAGCCCTGAAGGAGAAGGGCATGTGGTGTATGCCGAACCAGTGGGAAAGAATGGACGGTGATAAAGATGGGTTTAAAGGCGACCATCAATGTCTCTTTCCGTGGACCCACTCAAAACAGTGCGACCATCAATGTCTCTTTCCGTGGACCCACTCAAAACAATGTGAAGTGGCCGGAGGCTACAAATGGATCTCCTCCTTATTTCAAGTGTAAGGGGGACCAGCCTACGCAAGCTGACACCTTCCCCACCTTGGGATTCCTATTCCCCACCACTCAAGTAAAAGGGTTCTTGTGCTCACTAAATACTAATGCATTAAGTAATCATACTTCGATGTGAACTAAGCATAATTAAACAGAGTTATGAAGGACCCCCGAGGCCCCAAAAAGTATGCTGTCTCATATCCAAGATACTATATATAAGAAGAAATAATATTCTCTAGTACATTGCCCATGTATAAATCTTGTTCTCTCTATTTTCATATGCAAAGAATATTCTCAATTCTTAGGTGCCATCATCCCTTGCTTTTTTTAGATCAACTTTGATGATAGTGTGCAGAAAAGAAGTGATCAGGAGTTCTAGTGGTATTCTATTAGCCGTAGGTGAAGTCGGAATCTTTGATACTATAATTTCGATGGCAGAATTACGTGCTGCATAGGAAGGGCTAATTTATGCTACATAGGTTTTGAGAACTTTTCTGATTTATATAAAGGGGAGTTCATGCCAGTTATTAGATAGGTTTTAAACTTACCATCTATAGAGGTCAGATCCCATCTCCTACTGTACAATTCCTAGCAAGTGATGCATTTATTATCTCTTGTGAGACTTTTCATATCTATAGAAAAGCTCATAATATAATTAATTGGATTGCGACTTATATGATTAATCGCACCGGAGCTACACTCCATGGTTGAACTTCCTTCTTAATTTTTGAATATTTTATTTTCTGATTATTTTATGGATATATTTATTCTAGATTGATTTAATTTTATCCCATTTACAAAAAAAAAAAATATTTTATAATTTTTTTTATCAGCAAAAAAATTATTAGAAATTAAAATAAATTCGCCATGATGGTTTGTAAAGATCTCATGGGACCCTAGCCTACAATGGCGTCTATGACATTGAATACAACAATAGGTTTGCCGACTGGGTCTTAGCCCGGGAATTTGAAATGATGCTCGGAGGAGATCCAAGATTCAAGAAGTGCCATGATTTATGCAACCCCAACTAAAATTTGCATGACCATATTTACTAGTGGAGTATGACATGAACCAAAGATAGATCAATAAATCTAAATCGTATTATTTATTTTTCGAAAAACATGATGAAAATATGACCATGCAAGTTTAAGTACAGAACTTCTTTAAGTGCTAACCAATTGGCAAAACGAAAGGTTCCGGCGGCGACCTTACCATTGACTGTGTGCATGTAGTCTCAAATCTTGCACGCTTTTTCGAACAAAAGCTGGTCCCAAAAGAGAATGGAAGGTTTCGCATCTTTTGTCACCGAAAGCTTGTGCTATAATGCTATTCTCCCCTTCCAAGGCCAAAGGCTAGTAGGAATCACAAGAGACATGGGGAATCACCTGGCTCGTATGAGAAACCTACTTAAATCATAAGCCAAACACAGCCATTTGATTTGATTCACAAGTTGTAAACATATATTCTGCAGGAACAAACAGAGCCCCAAACATGTGCAGGGTCATCAATTCCTTCTCATTAATAAGATTAAAAAAAAACAAAAAGAAAAAGGAAAAGATATAAGTTGGCAAATCCCTTGCATCAGCTCTTTCATACATGTTCTCTGATAACAGCAATGATGCTTGAAAACCAATAAACCCCAACTCCATCTATTTTCTGTCTTAATGTACTACATATATATAACTGCAAGCTTTCTGAATTCCATTGGAAAGGATGTGGATTGAGCTTAAGCAGCAGCGACCGTTTCACCATTACCAGACTGCTCGGAGCTGCCGGTGGTGGGAGGGGGAGTTTCCTTCATGGAAGTTAGGGAGCACTTCTCCTTCCGCTCATCTAGATTCATCTGCTGCTGCCGGCACTCGAGGCTACAGAAGGCAATGTCACCCCTGTGGAACGGGAAAAGAAAGAAAGAAAGAAAGAAAGATTAAAACCATAGCCACCTTACAAAAACAATGACCAAGAATACAGTAGAGGGATATGTGAGCTTATTCAGAGCTGATAAGCACGTAGTTTTTGTCCATAATAAGCGTTGCTTCGTAAAAAAATATATAATAAAACCCACACCTCTTAATTGTTTGTCTCAAAAATTACAAACTATGTGATAGAAAACTTTATATAAGTAGCATGATTGGAAATGAATATTGTCACGCCCCCGCCTCTGCGAGGCACGTGAATAGGAACTTTGTAGATCCGGTGACAAATATATATTAGGATCTATTGTGTCTAATGGAATAGGAACTTTGTAGATCCAAACTACTCCCATTGTGGCAGGGGTGAGGGCGAGGAGGGCATGCAATGCATGAGCACCCAGTATTTTATATGGTCGGGTTACAACAGTGATTTCAGAGAGCATGTTCATATGGCTAGTTTGATTGAATGCAGGATTTAAGATAATATATGGTTTATATATATAATACAAGGTTTTTTATGTAGTTCTATAATTACAATATACCCAAACAAAAAAGAACAGTAACGAGATTTAATTTTCTCGTAAAGATATAAAAAAATCTCATAATAGCAACCAAATATCACTCCCCAAACATCACTAACTTGCTGAAGAATAACTCAAAATAAACAAGTAGATCTATCTAAATCTTAGCGAGTAGATATTATCTAAAGCCATGTTCCAAAGATAAACCGGCTACTTCTAGATATTCTACAGAAAAACCGAGTTGATGCACAAATATAACTAAGAGGATCAGCTAAAGCTATAGAGGCATAACCATGAGAATTCTTTATATTAACAGAAAACGAATAAAATATTCCAAGAAATCATCACATAAAACCAGAAAACGAGGAAAATCCCTATCTTTTTGAAACAATCAGCTGAGACCACCTGGGCATCTCCAAATTTCCCAAGGGAAAATGAAAATTTTCCGCGTAGTACTAAAAAATCGGATTTTTAAGCCGAAGGACGCAATAGATCGATTTTTTTCCCCAGATGAGGAATAAAAATCGGATTTTTAGGCCGAGGGACCGCCATCTAGGAGCTGTACCTATACATGAAGGTGTCGCGGCCGGGGCCGAGGCGGCGCTTGCAGAGGCTGCACGCCTTCAAGAAGGGGGCGATCTCCACCACCCCGAAGTCGCCGGAGTTCCGTCGGTTGCCGGTGCTCCGGGGGGGCACCATGTTTCCGAGGTACCGCGCCTCCAGCCCCTCCGCCCTGGCGCTCCCGCCGTAAGTCCTCTTCCCCCCTCCTCCATCCTTCTTCACCGATGCCACCGCGCTCTGCCGGTACCTATGGTGGCCTTGACCGTGGCCGTGGAGGGCCCTCTCCTTATCGGACGGCTGGGGGACCAGGACGTCGGCGAGGACGTCCCCCGCGAACTCCGTCATGCTCGTCGTCCTCCTCATCGGAGGTCTCGGCCGCTTCCCCAACGACATCCCTCTCTTTCTCTTTGCACAAGAAAGCTTTAGAAACCGACGGGGGACGGGGGACGGGTGGCGGGGAAGGGGATCGAGAGAGTTGGAACTGGAGTTGGAAGGGAGAAGGGGGTCCTGTGACGGTGGAGGAGAGGGGGTTTAAAACGGAGTCTATTACAAATCTGGACCGTTGATTCGAATTACGCCAGAGGATCATCCACATCATCCCGAATCTGGACCGTTGATTGGAATCTTTCCTTTGGAACCATCCACATCATTCCACCTTTTTTTCTGATTTTTATTTTTCTTACTTGTAAAATTTAGTGGGCTTGGGGTTTTCTTACCGGGGAGATAGACTGCTAGCGAGTTGAAGGAGATGGATTTTACAACCAACCCATTACGTTGTGAAGCTATGTCTAGCTAGATCATTTTTTTTCTAAAGTTGAGTTCAAATTTTGATGGCTACATCCAAATTTTCTAAACTAATTTATGTTGAGTCGAATCATCAAGTTCATTTAAACCAAATTAGATTCAATTCGATATTTTTAGGATTCAAGGTCAAGGCATATGAGAGTGTCTGGCTTCAAATTATGACCGATACTTTTATGCATAGGCTCAACGTCGAGTGTATATAGAGAGTCCAACATGGGGTATATATAAGTTAGTATAGGTGTGAGGATCCGTGCGGGCGTGTGTTTAGTCCCACATCGGTTATTCGTTGGGTAGATCTTGGGTATTTATACAGGATCAAGGAACCCAAATAATACCTTCCGGCTAGCCATTTTGGGCGAGGTCCTGGGTTGTTACAAATGGTATCAGAACACACGTGGATAGAATCTAAGACAGAATTATACACGATATGAGTGTAGGTGGGTAGATGCTAGGGACATTGGGACGTTAAGTGTAAAGAATGTGATGACTAGTTCTTATTAAATATATATATATATATTAATTTATTTGGTAAGCTTTTTATGAGTCTACTGTTATTTGGTGCATATAGTTCAGGATGCCTCCACGTCGGATGAAAAAGACTACTATTGGTGCTGCGAATGAGACACCGAACCGGCACGCTGACAGC
>JAOXJJ010000316.1:5049188-5078210 GCA_025769935.1 Phoenix roebelenii | reverse complement strand
GTCCCTCGAGAGGTATTGTCCGCTTTGGGTGGCGTTTTAGGCCCGCCTCACGGTTTTGCCCCACAAAAGGCGCCTCTTAAGGGAAGGGTTATTGAGCCCCCACATTTAAGGCACAGATCTTCCCGCTGAACGATCGATGTGGGACTAAATTCGAGGAAACCCCCCGCAACACTTTCTATACTTTTTTTTCTTGAAACAATAAATTAATCAGGATATATTTCCATCAAAAGAAATGATACCCTGCAGAATACTTTAAGGGTTAGATCCTTTGTGGTGCGTATTATACACCGTAGAACACTGTATATTCTTGGATCGCCGCCATATCATGCAATCATGAAGATAAATGGCAGTCAAATAAGATGCATTGCATTACGTGCCAAACATAGTGTATGATCATTGAATCCAAACAATTATCTATCTTCATGATCTGATGATATAGCATGATTGAGATGCGTATAACATTGTGCAGTACAAAACACGCACGCGTGAAATTGAAGGTTCGAGACTTAATAACTTATGCTATATTAGTAAAAATAACTATTTGCTTGGATATTATTTAAGATTTTTTTTCTCTTTTGTAATGGTTGAGTGGGTTGCGATGGGCCAACCTTCTCATTTGTGCATTCATATCAAAATTCTAATTAATATATCATTTCAGGTAATCCTTTCCATATATTTAACTCTTACGTGACTCAAATCCTAGATATAGAATTGACTCTGATACCAAATAGTAGGACCTAATTAATGCATCAAACAAAAATTTTTGGACATTTTCACATGCATTAGACTTGGATCCCAGCCACGTAAGCCCAGGCTAGAATTTGGAGGCACCTGCCTCATATGCTTAGACTCCAAAATGAATTTAGCCGATGTGGAATATTTCATTCATCCACCTTCGGACTAGAGTCGTTCTTGACTTTAATACCAAAAATCAAACCCCCACCTGCGCGGGGCACATGAGGTACCCAATACCTACGTGGGGGCCACATGAGGGGGAAACACGAGGCTCTTCTATCTGATATTATTCGGTTCCGAAGCCCGCACGCGCATACACGTACCGCTTAGACTCCTCTCCGATTTTGTTTTCCATCCAAAATATGTATGCAGGATTTGGAGACATATACTTCATATACCCAGACTCTGAAATGAGTTTAGCCCATGCGGGAACTTTTATGGGTTAGCTGAGCATGAAAATCTTTTTGAGAAAATAGTTGTGATGATGACAAGCTTATTCCCACACTTCGTACGTGCGGAATCGCCGTTCTCAGCTTCCTCCCCGCGCGACAAGTGGAGGCGATAATTTGAACGAGAAGATTGAGGCGAGACCGGCGACCGCTGGTGGGGTGGCGGGATTGCTGTCAGCAATTATACGGGCGTCGCTTCAATTATTGCGACCCACGCTTTTGTCGTTTTTATTTATTATGGAAAAAGTTAAATATTTCTCCACTAAAAATTTTTGCCAGCTAAGATGAACTATTTGAAGAAGATGATGATGTCACCATATGGACCCCACCTTTCAAGCATTGGTCCCACGCTTACTCAGCCCTGTCCGCTCGCTGCTCCCCCTCTCTTCAATTTTTCCTTTTAGTTTTACTTTTCTTATTCGTTTCCAAGCATAGCATAAATACAAGCATAACATAAAGTAATGTTGATAGCATCATAGGGTGGGAAGAATCAGGTTAGATCGAATCGGATACGGATCGAGTCAAAAATATATCGGTCGCATCGCATAAACTTTAGACCTCTATTTTTATTCTATTTTTTATTTTATTTAGGGGGCAAAAAGTAAAATGGAGTTATGAATCACATTGAACGAAAGGAAACCCTAATGAGAAGAAAGCAACCGACCAACTAGCCTAAGTCACATTGGTTTTTATACAATTAATAGAAGGAATTTGTCTCATACTCCATCCACCAGCTAGATTGGCATCAAGTGCAATGAGCACTCACTGCAACTTTTTGCATAAATTTCTAGCCAGATTCATGCTCTGATGCTCTGCTCCGGACCGCAACTTTGACTGATCAACCATGTCCCCTTTGTCGTCCCTTTCGTCGATCACTTGCACAGTTTTGGACCAGCAAGACCAAATTGCACCACCGACACGGTGCCAAAGTTATTAATTTTATGCAAAAAAGTAAAATTCTCATATATGATGAGTATCTTCATGCTTCTTCTAGCTGGTCGCATTGGATCATATTATTTGGATGAAGAGGCAGCTAAAGCTGATTTACTTTGCCGTAATCCTTCTTTCTGATTGCAAAGTGATGCGTAAATGCAGTGGTGTATCCTTTGGCCTTTACCTGCAGTCTTAATAGTCCTTCCCTCGACTTCATTGGCCAAGCATATGGTCTTCAACCAAAAAGGAGAAAAAGAAAGAGTGGTGCGAGCATTAGGCTGTAATCTTACACGGAAAGGCTGCAAATTCTTGTATGCTCCTTGAATTGGTCCATTTGCTACAGATAAGTGCCAGTGAGTGGACCAAAGGGAAAAGTTGCAAATGCAATAGCTTTAATTTTCCTGTTGGAGATTTCCGTGTTACTAAAGCATTTCTGAAAACGGATTAACTTGAAAACGCCCATGCTGTATCTATCTCAATCAACACTTTTAACATATACTTCAATTCAGATTACACTCAAAGCATCCACTGCATTAAATGCTTCCCGTTAAACTATGATCCTCACATGCACCGAAATCGCAAAACTCTAGAAAACATCTTGATCTTACAATAGTAATAACAATATCGTTTTAGAGAAAGGAAGGGAGAATCGTTCATATTATAATTATTTAGAGATGCACCATCGAAGGCTCCACCCAAAATTTTTGATTGCCAAGCAAGTAGCTGTGACCAATAGGATAAGCCTTAGTTTACGCAACAATAATATTATTATGGGGACATCTGGTATGGAGTGATAGCTCCAACATCAAGAATAATATGGGTGGAGATGATGCTAGCGATCCTAAGTTATCACCATCCCTCAAATCACTGTCCAACCCGATGATCAGAAATTTGTCCTCGAGAACCGGTATCCAAAATCATTCCGAGGTAGTTATCTTAGGCTAAAATTTAGGGACAAAAATACTTCTCAATCCAACGAAAGAATTGGTATACCAATATAACCTTAATATATTCTATTAATATTATATATATAGTATTTATGATATATATTATATTATAGTATTAATTATATTATTGTCACATTATTATTTATTTATATATTTAAATTATAATAAAATTATATTATTGTACTTTATATTTATATTGCACAATTATTTAATATATTACTTATATTTGCCTTATTTTTAATCAAAATAAATATTATTATTAAAATAATAGCATATTATAAGTATAAACGAAACTATTAATTCTATACAAATAATTCATATATTTTTTATATGATAATAATGTATGGAATTAATAAGTATATTTTTAGAACTATATTAATAATTAATATATTAATAAGTAAATATATTAATATTTATTATTGTATATATTTAAATTATTAATAAATAAATTTTATGAAATGTATTAGGGGTAGTTTTGGTATTATAAATTAGTGATCTTGGGATTTTATAAAATACTCGTGGATATCCGAAATCTTTACTTACTGGAACATAGCATAAGATGGTAATTTTAAATCATCGAAAATCAAATTACTTCAAAATAAGGATTATCAATGATCTACGATCATTTTTATGATCCTATTTAGGTCACCAAGTGTCATCTATAAGTTTATTATTTGTTAAAGAGACTAGCCTAAGCTATTAATAGATTAGAAAAGGCAGGCAAATGGACGTGACATTCTACCTTGGTTAGACTATGATGTATGCATCAGCAGTTAACTGAAACAGTAGGTCTTTCGTGTATGCCTTAGTTTAAGCTAGCTAGCTCAGCTTGTTGCGTTGGAAAAATTTTCTCAAAAGTAGCCAAGTTAACCTAGGCGAATTTACACTAAATAAGACTCACTCATTTTTTATCCTCAAACTTTGACAAATTACAGTCGGAAACATTACCCAAGAACCCCATCGTATACCAAAAGCATCAAAAGCCATTGTTTTGGCAGTTCAGCTCAAACTATTATGGACTGCTCCATAAGTGATGGCAAACGCTAGGAAAAGGCCATATGAACAAGATACAAATTAGGCAAGAACCCCACCTCTTCCTCCATTCGTGTGCACAATTCTAAATAGACCAATTTATGTCCAGGTCTTCTACGATACTCGAAAAAACCACAATCTCCAGTACGCTAGTAGTTTCAAATTATTAGGATACTAGTTAATATAACTTACATGATGCACATAGTACAGTGTTTTCTCTTTTTTTTTTTTTTAACTACTTTTGAGATGCATCACAGTCATGTAACGAATTATAATAAATAGAAAGCTTCAATATCTAAATCTCTGTTGTATATCATGCAATGAACTTAAAATGATGGTCGACCAGAAATTCTGGTATCAGTACGAGCATCATTAGTACCAACTTCTACATTGCGAACAAAGAATTCTACACAAGAGCTTAACTGTCGAAACTTTTATCACCAATACTGATCCTGCATAATGCGCGAGATATGATTTTTTTCTTTTAAAAATAAGAGTTTTAATATTGATTGTATGGAAAATATATTATTTTGAAAAATAAAGAATTGTGTTAAATAAGAGCCCTACTTATGACTTATAACTTAATCCTCACCTAGTATTAATACTGATTGTTATCAGAATGCCAATACTAATTGGATTAAGCTCATTTAGTATATATAAAAAATCTAAGTCATAATATAGAAATCACTGCAACATTTTAATACGGTATTTTCTTTCATATTAGTAAGTATTTTTTACCAATAATATTAACACTGATATTATTGATATTGTTGCACATTAAGCTTTGATCTTATTTCATGCTATTTATAATAAAATTTTGATATTAATATTTTGGTATTCTATCAATATACAAAATTCTAATTGTATATGTATATCTATGATCAATATAGTAAGATAATTAATATAT
This sequence comes from Phoenix roebelenii, assembly GCA_025769935.1. NCBI lineage: Eukaryota > Viridiplantae > Streptophyta > Magnoliopsida > Arecales > Arecaceae > Phoenix > Phoenix roebelenii. Next base: position 5,073,207 of record JAOXJJ010000316.1, on the reverse strand, counting down.
TATTATTAAATAATAAGATCATTAACCAACCTACATATAACAAAAAATAGAAAAGTATCACATTTAGAGGATATTAAATGTAATATTGCGAGGTCATTAGTAATTGTACTTTCACTTTTAAGTAAGGTCATCATTCATTATCATAAAAATGCAATAGAAATAATATGCTAATAAACTTTCTATTGATGATATTATATTATTATATTTTGATAAAAAAAAACTGTATTAAATAAGAGCCTTACTTATTGTCCAATATAAAGAACTTTACTAATAACGTTATTAATATAGGCATCTATGCGATGAATGGAGAGATCAACATTAGTTGAGCCTTCAATTTGAATGAAAGCCCACTTTTGCATATATGCCTGAATGGAAAAATTGGGCAAATCTTCAGACTAGGCGAGAAAACTGCATATGGAACCCACTTCATATTGCTTCAATTTATACCTAGTGCCAATCAGTAATTCATGTTCTTTTTCCACATTACATGTGCTGCATAATGTTAAACTTGTCGGATGCTAATAATGTAAGATTTAAGCATTAAGATCAAAATTTTAAACTAAAAAAATCAGATTTTTTTCTTTACTAAGGCAGCGGAGCTATCAATCCACCTATATTCTCTCACTAGTACTCAAAAAAATCGGAGCCACTAAACTTACAAGTTCATTGCAAAAACTAAATATATAAAACTCAAAAATAAACTCATAACCTAAGGTTTTTGGTTCTGATCTTTCATTTATATCCAAAATGGATCGAGATTTGGACTCAAGTTCGGCTCATTTGTAACTTTAGATTCTCTAACACAATGCCACTAAAGTTGCTAACATGAATCATCATAACTAGCTCCAGCAACATAAGCTCGAATTATGAGCATTTTGAACATCCAAGGAAACAAATCACAACATTTTAAGTCTCCACCATTAGTGCTTGTTAAAAGGCCTTCCCCCATATTGCCACATAGCTACCCCACCACCTTTTGGTTCTCAGGCAACCAACACATAAAGAACTGCACCATGTTGAGATTCATTGTCAGGTTCTAATCTTATTAGAATTTTTATTTAGTTGGTCATTAGTTTTAATAACTTTAGGATTCAAGTCTTTGTTAAATTAGGTTGAGCCTTAGGCTTAATATATTTGAGTTTGTTTTTTTGTTAGAGTGGGATAGTGATGTTTTTGTCTTTAAGGCATGTTTGGATATTGCTATAGGATTGGATTGAAAATCTTGTAGAAATCAGGGCTATTGGTATATTCATCTTGCATTTTCTAAAAGCATGTCCAAATCCAACACAGATCCTAGCCTTTCGGCTGCAGGAAAAAGAAAAGGATCTATGAATTTCTTTTGTTTCTTCCTGTAAGATTTGGGCTAGATGGTTGTGGTTGATGCTGGGCCATGATTAGATGGACAGCCCAATCCATGAATCCTATAGAATTTTCAGCCAATTTCTGTAGTAATATCCAAAGAGGTCCTTAGTGAGAGAGAGAGAGTGTGGTTTCAAGGGAGAGAGAGTTACTTGAAGAAACTAAGAGAGAATTCTTTTTATCTCGGAGCCTCTTTAGTGAAGACTCGTTATGATAAAGAGCCAAACTCATTATTTGGGCTGTTGTTTTCTTTGAAAATATATCTTTTTCTTCCGGTATTATCTTCTTCTTGCAAGTCTTTGTAAATATCTTTTGTATTTGGTGTTTATTCTGGATCTTTGGCCGGCATGGTTGATATACTTTGGGCAACATGCCGTTCTACACACCGTGCTGGGATCGTCAGCCCATAAAGAGAAGCCCTGTGGCTATCAAAGGAGCGTCACTTGCCCTTTACTAATTTGCTGCTTTATATTCCAGTGTTCCCCACTAGGCACAAAGAAAAGAAGCACCAGAGATGCGGCAATGTGTGGATAATTTTCCTTCATGCACTCTTTCCACTATCAATGGAGGTTAATGGTGACCACTTCTTCTTTAAAAGAACAATGTGGGAATTACACCTGAGAGGCAAGCCCCTCTCGCCACTGGTTTTGGGTTAATGTGCGCACTGGACCTGTGCTTGGAAACAAAAGAGAGGAGATGAGTCAGGTCTTGGCCCTACCAAGTACCAAGTGAAACAGAAAGTAGAAACATAGGCATTTTGCCTCCCCACTAGAACCGGACTTCAGCTAAAGACATCAGCAAAATGAGCTCAAGAGTCATGCAGGAGCACAGGACTATTTTTACCTTGGTGCCTGCTTTGGATCATTGGGTGCAGTCTCTTGCCTTCGATGATGCCATTTTATGATGGATTGCTCAGAATTAAGGATGTAACAGAGCACTTTACTCCATTAGTTCCAGGATTTTTGGGTGTAATAGCCATGGTGCCTACCTGATTGGTGACGAGGAAACAGTTCAATGAGACTAGAAGTGATTTAACTTTTGGTAATTTAGCAAAAACAACCCACCTTGTTAATGTTTTTGCAGATCCAGGCGATTTTTATTTTCTGTGGTAGTGGCCTAGTTTTCACATTTCTGGAAGCTTTTGCCCCTGGTGCCATGGATACATTCCATCCCTGAATGCGCATTGCATACCGAACAAGTGCATGCTTTCGGTGTCAAAAATATGTGTTTAACTATGAAAATATGTAACATTAACTATGAAAATATGTGCATTAAACTCTGCTTAAACATGCCTTGCTTTTAATCTGTTGGCGATAGGGGCAAAAACATGTATGAAGATTTGAAAACTGAGTCATTCCTGCAAAAGAGTAAGAGTAGTTTTCATCTGCAAAAGGAACGACAAATTGGGGGATTTTTTTCAAAATCCACATGGCTCATCTGACAAGTTGCCAATATCCAGTAGATTAAGTACAGATGGTTTCCAAAAAATCAGCTCTTAAGAAAGAAATAATTCTTGAAGAAGAGCACCGAGTGATAGAGCTTCGGATTTTTCTGACAGAAATACTTGGCTAAGAATTGCTGACAAACAAAGTCACTAACAAATGGTGACTAAAACAACTGACCAAATTCCTGGAGATGAAATAGGAAGTACAACTTGGCCAGAGAAGTTGGTTTAAAAAGCAATAGGAAATGGCATTTCCTGCCTTAAGCCTTGAGATGAGAGGAACATGCGACGAAATGAATTATATTCCAAGCGAGCATCACTTACTTCTGGCTTTCTAGTGGCCTTTTAGAGCTCATCTGAGGCCTGTGTCTTCCCAACCATACTCACTGTTCCAAAATGACTACTGGCATTGGAACAAAAGTTGATTACGGCTACAGCGCTGCTCTGAAATCACAGCATCTCCAAAACTTTAGCTGCTGATCCGAGCACAAATTTGCAAGAGACTACTCAAGGTTGCAGCATTGCTACAATACCAACATGGGCAAGGCCTCTCTCCCATGCATGTCTCTAGTCACCGAAATATACTTGTTTTACATCATTCATAATCAAATTATAATAGACTGCAATTACAAAATTAAACAAAAGCCGCATATATTACAAAACGTACAATAGAATTCAAACGAGTATAAAACTCAAAGGCAGCACCAACTAGTCATTGAGCTGACATTCTAGCAAACATATCTATTTTCTAAATCTCGAATAACCGTACTTCTGAAATGAGCTTATTTTCAAATGGATTATGAAATATTGGATCTATACCAGTGGCATTTCCATACCAATGGCCTTTGGTGTTTGCTGAGCCTACCTCTCCGTCCGACTCAATCTCCACAGGTTGCCCCTTATTAAACTGAGGAACAAAGTTTTAGAAACCAAGAATCTTGCTCCATGCCCATTGCATTTTTACCTTTCAAGTTTAAATGTTTACAAAACCATCCAAACCTCCGGTTTCAGGGCATACAGAACCAAGCCAGTGCAAAACCGATTTGATTTGCTGATTCAGTGCAGGACTCAGTGTAGGCTGCATGTTGTCAGCATGGCTGACATTCAATTCTTGGTGAGGAGCAACCATGAATTATGCAGTGCCATAACATGAATGATCAACCATACAAGACGACCCACAAAATGAAGATATCGAGTAGGTTCTCGGATTGGCTTGCTGCTTCTAGGACGAATATCATGAGTTCCATGAGACTTGTGGAGGTGCGTTGGTTGCGTAGAGCTGTAAGCAGTCGAGTCGCATTTAGGGGCCAAATGACCTTCATATAAAGTTATAATGAACACAAAATTCTTATGAAGAATTTGTAAGGATAACAGAAATAAAAATAACAAATGAGCTATACATATTTCAAACAGGATTTTTGAGATCTGAATTAATGGTTTTCATAATTGCCTTCTTCATCATCTAGTCGTTTTAAAATCCATCTGGACCTTTCCTTCCTTGTCTGATCGAACTTCGTGTAGTGAAGACGAATAATTTGTATTCGACATACTTCTACATTTTCAACCTAAAGGAATCTGCTAAGAGGGAGAAAGAAGGTCAATTGGATTGAGTTATTGGGTGGAGCTAAGAGGGAAAAAGTCTCCCATGAACTCTTGAGCTCTTGTACTACAGATCTTTTGCACCTTCCTTAGGTTAGCTTTGATATTCAGATTTCTCTTCGCAGTTATTTGGAATGATGCTATATGGAAAAAGAAAGCACTTTCTCTCACTAATATGGTCATCCTACCACTATTTCTTCTTGTTCTTTTTAAAAAAAAAAAAAAATTGGCAAGGAGGTAGGACCCATCGGATATACAAAATAAATATGAAATGTTTCTGCGGAAACTGTAATCATCCCTGAGTTAATTTCATGTTTGAATTATTTGCAAGCAATTGGATGATCATTGCCGATTAAAATTTGATTTGCTGAACTGCTTGTGAAGATAAGGGATATGGTCAAGCCCTCGATTCACGCCCTGGTCAATCAATTCTATTGCCTTCTATTTTTTTTTTGGATTTGTAATATAGCTATCAATTATATATATGGATACATACGGATGTACATATGTGTACATATACACATACATACATATACATGCATGCATGCATGCATACATATGTAAATAAGTTATTTACTGTAAAAGCATAAAAAGGGTCACGAAGCAGAATATTACTGCTAAAAGAGATGTTTTCAAGCTTTCTGTGTTCTTAACCAAAAATACTACTGATTATGGAGCTTTTGTTCTGTTCCTTGTTATGGAGAATTGGTCTGGTAGATCATGTTATCTATATCCTTGCACTAATTCAGACTTCATTTATCAATCTATGGTATATTTGAAGGATGTAATCAATATAATGTAGGATTGCTTGTCAGGGCCTTTTCAGAAACTCTCCAAAACCTTATAATATCTTTGTGAGATATCAGTCAAGACATAAATTGAGTTTTCATAATCAAGAATTGGCTCTGCATTAACAGCATGAGTGTCGATATGGTGAATTATTTAATCTATATCCTTACATTAATCCACACATTTTGTTTTGTATATAGTATATTCTGAAGGCCATAATAAATTTTGTGGTTGCTCATCAGGATGTTTTCTAGAAACTCTTCAAACTCAATATGGTGTCTTTGTGAGGTATCAATCAAAAGATATCGAGTTTTCATAATCAAGAACTGGCAATGCTGGAAAACATTATTTTCAGAACATAGTATGATTTTCCACTGCTGAAGTTCCTTATAAACCTTATCCTAGAATTCCAGGTCTGCACTTTATGTTTTTTTATGTTCTTTTTTGGTTGATGGCATATCCAAGCACAATGGTTGAATTTTATGTAGTTCAAGTTTCCTTTAGATTGTTTACTTATTTGTGGGGTCTCTTTTCTTTAGCTTATCTGGTTGATTCAAGTGGTCTAAGCTATATAGAGATTGTTTCAGTTTGTATTCATTTTCCAGAATCAATTGTTGAACATTTGGTTCTCCATCTCCCATTTGTGAACAAAATTACCTATCATAGAAATCAGAGTTTGTCGTTCATTCTTGGAAGGAAATATATATAAAAAAAAAATTCACAGAATGGATGCGAGCTCACGAAATATTCGATGATGCTCAAGATTTGACTTATACATAATTTCTTACAAAATGGGTATAGGATTCTAAGGATAAGATTTAGACTAGAAGAAAACAAAAAAAATCAAATTGGCAGGATTTTTTATGTTCATCTCAGTTCAGGGGATAAATTCAAGCATCAATTCATAGAGAAGATGCTACACAATTCAAGAGCTTTCTCGTCGAATGGAATGTGTATTTTTTTGAAACATTTAATATTTCATTGAATAAAAAAAATAAAGATGCTATACATCAATATATTATCTACATTATTGGATGGATAGCTATGACGCTCCATGCCCCTTCAAAAATTTAATTTTATTGATTTTGATGAACTGTCAGTTAAAAATTATAATGATCTGCTGATTCACCATTATTCATGATTTAGAAAAAGATAATTTTATTACGTTAATCTATTTCTTTTGAAGATGTCATTGGTCATACAGCAGTTGTTGGATTTCTTGATCAAACATATATCAGGCAAAAGTTGGTTTATAAAAAAAAATGGAAATAGAAAATTTAAAATAACATATATTAACTCAATTTGCTTTTCGATTATCATTATATACAAATATTTTTATTCATCTTTAAATACTATAATATCATCAAATATTCAGAACTATTTTATTTAATTCGTAGGATGCAAAAAGTATCCGTCTTTTTTTGGGCCAAATTCGTTGAAGAGCTCAGTCAAGATGTTATATGTGAAAAGGAAAGAGAAGGCCCAATTATTATTATTTTGTTGGGCATGAATGTAAGGACATATAGAGGTATTTTTTTCTCTACGATATTTTCTACTATGAAAATTGATATTGTCATTATTAAAATACTTTTCATGTTCTATATCTATAGAAAAAAAAAATGCTTATCAACATCTTCAGCATCAAAATATTACATGAACATGAAAATGTCAAAACTAGTAGAGTACTGGGATAGGTTATGACATAGAAGTTTACAATATTGTATTTGACAAAAATCAAAATGATGTATTATGGTCTAAATATACTTATGAATTCATGTATAGGATAAATGCACTGGTTGCCTCAATTAGATTCATGGAACATGAGTAACAAATTATTATTAATCCGTAACACGAAGCGATCACCAACAGAAAAATAATTGAAGAATTATAGAAAAATTGAATCCACATGACTTTCGGGTATATCTAAAATTTGATTATGAAATTGTCATGTACCTAGGCAAGAATTTTGAATTATTTTCTTTCGGGGGTGAAATTCACATATTAGACAAATTTGAAAATAAAAAATTGACATATCTTATGGTTGGTGGTACAAAATATGCTATAGTGATATTTTTTTGGTGCAACCGGTGTGGTAAAAATAATCAACCTTTAATGCCATGGTAGGATCACAATATTCTTTTTATTATCCTATTTTATTTGTTAGAAATGACTATAGTTTTTTTAATTAAACAAAAATAACGGTCATGTATCTAACCTTGCGAGGTATAAATTAAACAATATTATTGAAGACAACACTAGTACAACATTTTTTATCATATTTAGAGAATTAGTTCAACAATTAATTGGTGTTGCAGCATTTAATCTTGCGACAAATGCAAGATGTGAGATTCATTCTTCCAGCAGTTGTCAAAAAGATCCTCAATGGCATCTATATCTTTCAAATTATGTTTGGTTCATGGAATTTTAACGATAATAGCTATAGTTTCAAGGTATCCAACATTTTTTTTATAAAAGTGAATCTTAGCTAAGGTAAATTTACATCTTTTTCATCTCAAATTCTAGAAAAATCCGTCATTTCAACTTCGGAAAAATAAACTCATCTCGAACTTTTTTTTAGCAAACCACTCCTTAAAAACAAACACCAAGTGCAAACAAATTACGACCAAGGCAATTTAACTTTGATCGTTGTCTTGCCATTCGATTGGTCTTTTTTTTTATATAATTTCTATTTCCATTCAAAAAAGCTTTCTACTCCTTTTTCAGTTCAAGTGAACAATCTACAGTTGACGAAGATCGGCATGATATCTTTCTTGGATACTAGTATGTGCAAGAAAGATAGGTTTGACCATGGGTAACATCAAACGTTACAGTTTTCCATAATTGAAAGGCACGACAAAGGGGAAAAAAACATTTCGTTATCATGCTTAGAAGGGAAAAGGAATATGTCAAGAGGATATCCTAAGGTGCAACTGCCACCTACCGTTAAATATTACACGTGACAATAACTACTTTTCTCTCATAATGGACGTAAGCTATATTCTATTTTCCTTTAGTGCGCCATTTTGGTGAGAGAAAATATTTAGACATCCACTTTAATTGGCCCAATGAGAAAGACAAAATTGGAGCTTTCTTGATTGAGGTTCAATGAGTAGGAAAAAAAATGGTATTAAATAACATTTTTTTTTTAAATCAAAGAAAATGGTGATGCCACGTGGATAACATGGAAGAGGGCAATCCTAAATTTAAAAAGAAATTTTGACTCTAAGAGAGGCACAGTGGTTAGAACTTGGAAGCTTGAAAGGGAGCTTCCATACTGGTCAAATTATTGGTAAGACAGGTTTGTTAGACTCAAAATCCCACCATGGAGAAGGTCTAAGATTTCAAAATTTGGGAAGCCCACTTTCCAGCAAGTCCAATGTGACTTCCTTAGGACAGCACCTACCAGGCTACCATCTACTTCTTTGTTCCCTCATACCTACCCACTTTGCAAAATGACATAAATACCCATGCAAAGTAACATTACTAAATTTAGATTTTTTTTTTCCTATAATCATGAAATATTCAATCATTTATAAGTTGATTAGCTTTTGTTTGTTGTATTAAAGAGGCTAGATCTATTAACACGAAACTTGGCTAAAGAGGCTCCTATCGATATGAAATACCACCGATGAAAAAGCATAAATTGAGCTTCTAGAATGACTATTGTTAACCAAAGTAAAAGGTACATATATTACATCTCTATGGGCTGCTTTTATAAATTCAAATATGACTGTTAGATATTTTATTTGTATAAGAGCCAAATTAATTGCTAAATTGATCCAAGATAATGCTCTTTTCTTGTCACTCTATTATCTTAGTCATCTCATAGGGGTCTTTTTTAAGTACCTCCAACTACCAAGTTTATTCAAGTTAAGAGTATGCTTGCAAGTGTGAAAGGTCAAGAGCAATTCTATATACAAAATTAACCTGGATTTATGCCAAGCAACTTCAAAAACAACATTAGGTATATATCAGATCTAATCGATCATTTGGTTTTCAAGATCTCCGCTTGTACTAGGGTTGGATCATACCTAAGAGTCTAAATTTTAAACTAATTTTATTCAGTCTAATCAAAAAATTTCTTTGTGGTCCTGTAGATCAACGTCGAACTGCGGTTGATCCAAGAGGAGCTTGAGTCTAAGTTTGAAACTCACATTTTTTTTATGCAACCCATTTACAACCCTAATCAGAAGAACTTATACAAATTGGATCCTGAAGTCTAAATTTGAAACTCACACCTTATCATGGGTTTAAATCCCAGTTATTATTTGGTGTATACGCTCGTAGTCTATCCGACCCATCCTGCAACCCTAATAGAAGGGACATATATAAACTATCTTAAATTTGTAGGATACATGGTACTTTTGATACGCACAAAAGAGATGCTAAACACTGAACATCAAACATTATTCTAGGGCAATGTGGTAATTGCCCATATGATGCTGCAAACGAAAACCAAGCCGAGTCCAAGGGGACCCTCTCACTTAGTTGTGTCACGCTTCCATTCTTCTAATGCATGCGCGTTCAGGACTCAGGGTCCTTTTCATTTCATTTCATTTCATTTCATTTTGGGCTTTGATTCCTCCCCTCCTGCTACTGCTGCTACTATAAATTTTCCCCACCAACCCCCCCCCCTCCCCTTCCGCCAGGTTTGGCTGGCGACGCTGCTAAATTTTTACTCGCCTTCGCATAGCGAAAACAACGTGCCCAACTTCTGCCGAGGCCCTCGATTTTCTCATCCCGGAGGCGATATCTTCGATCGCTCTCTCACTGTCGATCCTCTCCCTCGCTCTCATCTCCACCTCGGAATCGACATACGGCGCCGTGGCCCCCGTCGTCTTCTTCCTCTCCTCTCCATTTTCCCGCTAAGATCCCTCCGAGCTCCCTCTCTGGCCCTCGGTCTCATCGCTCGCTTCGGGGTTCTGGAGGACGAGTCCGATTCGCTATAAAAGGTGAGATCTTGCGGCCTCTCCGGCTCGATCAAGCTCGCTTTGTGTCGGGTTCTCCGCTTTCCTGGCTTTCTTTGCTTGTACGATGGTCTTTTTTCTTGATTTTTTTGTATTTTTCGCTGTGTGCGCGATTTCTATCGGGAATAGGGAGGAATATTGTGTTGATGGGTTTCGATGTTTTTGTTCTCTTTGGGTGTTGTGTCGTGTTCAACAGCATTCAGAGCTTTAAATTTACTGGGATCTGAGATGGAGTTTTGATTTGCATATTAGCTCAGAAACCGTCTGGCAAAATTTTATGTGGACCCATTTTTTTACAGAGTTTGTGGTTTTCATCTTCCTTTCTCTGGGCCCTTGTAGTGCATCACCTTTTCCTTGCTTTTCTTTATATAGTTTTTAATTGTCTTTATCATTCAGTTTGTTGCGTGTGATCGAGTTCGCAGTTAATTGGTGAAAATATTGGTGTAACGAATCTGTTCAATGGTAGGTTATAGTTTCTGTTAATTTATCTTCTCTAAACTTAAGTAAATTATCCTTCATATGTAAAATGCAATATCAGCTGCGATTATGAGCTGATTTTACTATGATCTTTGTGTTTTTCTTTCCTTGTTTCATCCATGTATCCGTTCCGTCGTATCTGTTTTCGGAAACCCTGTTTCTGAATTTCTGTTCCCTTTTTTTTTTAAGGTAGCAGGTTGTCTTTTCACTCTCCTGTCATGTAACCTCTTGTACAAAAGCTTCCTTTTGCAATAAAAGCAGGGTGGCAGCTTGCCTCCCTTATCATAAACAAAAAGAAAAAGATCTTTGTAGTTTGCTTATGTGACTAAACTACACAGCAAGCAAGAAAACTAGAAGCTAAATGATTTTTTGCTGATAGTTTTTTTTTCCTGAAGTAATTAATCATTTAACGTTCATGTCTATGGTCTTATGTCTGTATGAATTAGATTAGAATGGCTGTCACCACATCTCATCAGGCCATTGGCTCCGCCCGTGAATGTCACAGCAGCTTTGGCTCTCAGAATGGAATTAGAAAGTTGTCGGTGAAAATGGTTTCTGAGGGTTTCGGTGTTGATGTACGGCTGATTTCAAGGGAAAGTCGCTGCTCCAAGAGCTGGAAATTGGGTGTAATCCATACATCTAGATCACATTCTTCGGTAGTTGATCCAGTTCAAATACCGTCAAGGAATAACTCCAGCAATTCAAAGAAAAAATCAGGTAAGTCTTTTTCATCTGCAGCTTTTGTTACACATTGGAAACCCTCAAGATTGTACGTAAGATATTATGTCTATTGATTATGTGGAATTCGTCTCAAATATTACAAGAATGAGTTGAATTTACTCAATTTTTTAAAACAAATATTTACAGAGCTTGTTTCAAAGTTCTCCCACGCAAAAAGGATATTATCAGCTAGTGCAATTACAACCATATTCATTCTCTTGATTATAGGCTGTTTATGATGTTTTGCCTCTTTGAATGCTGAACCTGATTCCTTTTGAAAAAGACTTATTTATTTTTTCATCTGTTTGCAGATGAAACTGCGCTTATATTGATCCGGCATGGTGAATCTCTATGGAATGAGAAAAATTTGTTTACGGGTTGTGTTGATGTACCCTTGACTCAAAAGGGTGTGGAGGAGGCAATTGAAGCAGGTAAAAGAATATGCAACATACCTGTTGACATGATCTACACGTCTGCCTTGATTCGCGCTCAGATGACTGCCATGCTTGCCATGACACAGCATCGCCGGAAGAAGGTTCCCTTTTATTGCTATATTCTTTACTTTGATAGTCATGCTAAGGATCTTCCTTCTTGCATAGTCATATTATGTATCCTTCATATAATGACTGATGAAGAACTACAAATTTACTTGGTTTGTCAGCATATGATATGTTAAGTTTATTTTACTCTTGCATCTGTCTTGATTTCCAGGTTCCAATTTTCATGCACAATGAGAGTGAACAGGCCCAGAGATGGAGTCAGATCTATAGTGAGGAAACAAAGAAACAATCTATTCCAGTGATAGCTGCTTGGCAATTGAATGAGAGAATGTAATGACTTCTTCATTTTTCTAATGAATGTTTCTTTACTTGAAGCAATGCTAACTTTATTATGATAATAATTTTTATTTTGCCATATCAACTACTCTTTCTTCTAGGTATGGTGAGTTACAGGGTCTCAACAAGCAAGAAACAGCAGATCGATTTGGGAAAGAGAAAGTTCATGAGTGGCGTCGCAGTTATGACATCCCTCCTCCAAATGGAGAGAGCTTAAAGATGTGTGCTCAAAGAGCTGTTGCTTATTTCAAAGAGCAGGTAGGAATCCTTGATTTACTAATTTCATTGTAAACAGTTTTATGTGTTGGCTGGTGCATGTTGCTGATAATTTTTCTGTCTTATGCTGTTCCAGGTTTATCCTATTTCTTTGTTAAAAAAATGGATTCGATTAATAAGTGCCTATTTCTGAGAAAGTTTCAGTAATGGCATTTTTTCTGTTACAACAGACCCGAATTGAAACCATTATTGTCTGTTATAATGGCCATTACTTGCCTATCTTGTGCGATTTGTGGTTATTTAACATAATCTGTTACAGCAGCCATTATAGCAGAAAATGGTGGACAGTATTGGAAAAATAAATCTTGTTCTCCATGTCACTGTTCACTAAATAAAGACATTTTTTTAGGTGCTCGAAACATTTTTCTGGAGGTAAGTTTTTAAAAAACGAATTTTGAAAAGAAAAGAAATACTAATTTATTAATTGAACAGTGCAAATGCTAAATAATGGCTGTTATTTGTATTACGGGCTGTTATAACACTAAATAAAGTAATAAACTGTTATGACAGACATTGTCTATTTTCTCATTATGTATGTATAACTTCAAGAAGGGGTTCTGGCACTGTTATAATGGCCATTATTTTAAATTATGCTTCTGAGAGCTTGTAAGATATTTTGCATTTGTTACCTAAATGTATGATTAATGGTTTCATTGTTGGATAATATGTTAATTAATGTTTCAAAACTCAAATATATCTGTTTATCTTTGTCACCAGATATGCTACATATAAATACATTTTACTTGGTTAAGAATATTACTGACCTTTTTATACCTCAAGACAAATGAAAGTGCAGCAGCAGAACCTTTTGGATGGCATTTACTCTTTGATTTCTTCTTTGTATTATGTAGCTCTTGTTGACAGCAAGGTACAATGCCCCTCTCCTGAGCGGCAAAAGTATGGCTGTTTCACCTTCAACGAGTACATAGTTCTCATCAATTAACTTATTTAAACTTTCCCTTATTAACTAGAATTGCATTTTTACTCTTCTATACAATAAGCCCGCTCTGCAACTATAAGTTCTCTGAGTAATTTTTTAGTTGCAGTTCCACACAGTCATGAAATTTCAGTTTTAATGAACAAGGCCTGACTCACTGTCCCTCCTTGCTAGCTTACACTGGCCAAAATAGTCAAAGCCACATAATCTGTACTGTACTGGAGACCAAAAGCCTCACAATGAAACCCTGAGTCCTTTGAGCAAGTTAAAACAAGGAAAGATATAGGAACAAGTTCAAAGTTATCCACTATGCATTTTCAAAGGATCAAAGCTTACTTCTCTAGATTTATGTGTTTATTATCTCATGTCTTGACACACAAATGTGCGTTTATTGTCTGTCCCTTGACAAAAGATTGGTCAATCTTTTTGATATTTTTCTAGTGAAGCAGGTCTAGAATAGTCTTTGTCTAATCTGTTTAGCATTCAAATACCAGTTATTCTACTCAAACCTCTGACCACTGAAATGGATTGCGTGACAGATTGAACCTCGACTTTTGAGTGGGAAAAATGTGATGATTGCTGCACATGGGAATTCACTGAGGTCTATTATTATGTACCTTGACAAGCTGACTTCTCAAGAGGTCTGCATGTGTCTTATTTATGTTGGGACATTTGCTAATATCAAGATTCCAGATTTTTTAATGCATTGATTTGCATATAAAGTTCAAACTGGAAAATAAAATTATTCTCCCCACAGGTAATCAACCTTGAGTTGTCAACTGGCATTCCTATGCTCTATATATTTAAAGATGGAAAGTTCATCAGGAGAGGGAGTCCTGTAGGACCTTCCGAGGCTGGCGTTTATGCTTATACTAGGGTATGCAACTTCCATTTTCTTCTTTTGAACATTGATTTTTTAGCCCAACTCTTAAACTCAGTAAATGATATTTATTCTTCTAACATGATTTTGTTATGGTATCCAATATGAGTATAATAATAGATCATATGTTATGCGGTGTTCATGGACGACAAAAAAAAAATAGAGTGGGAAAGATGTACTCAAGCATTATTTTACACAGGGAGAATGATGATTATTTTGAGTAATTGCAGCATGATTGGCTATTTCTCTTTTTTAAATTTGGATTGGGCTTTCCAAAATTTGGGACTTCAGGCCCTTTCGTCATGAATGAACTTGACGGCTGATGTTCTGGAGGACTATGTGTGCTCTATGCAAATTATTAATGAGGCATGTTCAGATATGGTTCCCCCCTCCGCTTTTTTGGGTTCAAGGAGGAAAGATTTGGAGGATAAAGGTCTAAAAGTTATAAGAGTTGTCCAAATGCAAGGCTGTTAGGAAAAGAACTTGATAAGGCACTGGTTGATAGTGACTGTAATTGGTATTTCATAGTTGGTGAAGTTGATGGCCCCACGGTGTAGGCATGCCTACATGGAAGGGTTTGAAAAGAGTGAGGGAATAGAGTAAGTTACCAATCAACTTAAACCGAAGTTGTGAAGGTATATGGAGCTGATTCCAAATGTGTAACGCCATGCTTGTTCTGTATTTAGATTTTACTCAATGAATATTTGCTCCGATTATGTACTCAGGAATCAATGATTTAGGGACAAAGATGGGATAGTTTGGTCAAGGGAAAGACTAAGGCTCAAACCTATACAGGTAACCTGCCCAGGTTTTTTGGCCTAAACACCTAATCAATTGAAAATTGGTTTTGGTTGGCTTGGCTGTATGTTTTATTTTACCATTTGGAATAGGTAATTCAAGTCTTGTTTGGCTATCCACCCTGTTTTAATTATTTTATAGGATTTTTTCCAGGTGTTTTAAGGTTAATAATGGGTGGTGGTGATTTTAATGTAGGTGTTAGGTATTGGCCTGAACTTGGTATATGGAAACAAGGTTTCTAGGTTGTTTGTTTGTTATCGATGTTGTCTGTCTATTCTTTTGCCAAACACAGATTGTTTTCAAGGAGGTATTTTCTTGTGTGATCAAGAACTGGGATTGTTGCTGATGCTGGTCCAAATTCAGAATGAGGTTGAGGGTTGATTTTAGATTGCAAGTTAGTTACATGGAACATGTCAGACTTTAAAAAATCTCCAAACTTGATATTTAGGCATTCTCTGTTTTCACAACATGCCACAACCTCAACTGATTGTGGCTAGGAGTCAAGGCTTAGAAGGAGACCCGAATGGTTGGGATAAAGCTTGACAGTTATGGAAGTAGTCATTGGTAAGAATGGATACGGAAAAGCTTAAATAACATTAAATGTAAGCCTAAATAGGTATTCTTAGTGAATGAGGATTCGTAAATTTGACTCCAAATTGTTGGTACTTGGGACGGGGTCTGATGGTTATGGTTATGTTTTTCAAAAATATTGTTGAAAAGTACTTCTCAAGCTCATGGAGGTGATGCTTTAATGCTGAGTATGAAAGGGATGCAAGGTGACATAATGTCAACAGTATGCTCAAGAAGATCGACTGGTTACTTGGATAATTGCTCTCAAGCAAAAATTTGTGAAGATTTTTATCATGACTTCACTATTATTGACTAATAAACAGGTTCTAACACCACAAAATTCTGATATGCAACTCTCACTTTGCTCCTTCTTTGCACTATCACTGTTGCCAGAGTAATAGGAAAGTTACCTAACAGCCAAGGTTCGCCGGACCGACCGTACCGGCGTACCGGTAAGCACCGGCACCGGTACGGTTCCGGTTCCAAACCGGTACCGAACCGGAGCCCGCGCGCGCAGAAATTAAAAAAAAAACATGTGCGCGCGGAAATTAAAAAAAAACAAAACAAAAAAAAACGCGTCCGCGCCCGTCCGGGATGCGCGCCGACGCGTCAAATACCACAGAGTGGCATTTAATGCCACCACGCGGGCTGCCAGCCCGCGTGGGCACGGTGCCCCAGCCCGTGTGGGCACGGTGCCCCAGCCCGTGTGGGCACGGTGCCCCATGCAGGGAACTGCGCTCGGGCGTGCGTTCTCCGCTCGCGTGTCCCAGCCCGCGTGGGCACGGTGCCCCGTGCAGGGAACCGCGCTCGGATGCGCGTTCTCCGCTCGCGTGTCCGCATGTGCTTCCCAAAAAAAACAAAAAAAGACGTGTCAAATGCCACAGAGTGGCAACTCTGTGGCATTTAATGCCCCCACGCGGGCTGGTAGCCCGCGTGGGCACGGCGCCCCGCGCGGGGAACCGTGCTCGGGCGCGATTCCCTGCTGGGGAACCGCGCTCGGGCGCGCGTTCAACGCTCGCGCGTCCGCGCGCGTTTCCCAAAAAAATGCGTCTGCGCGTCCGCGTGGACGCGTTAAATGCCACAGAAAAGCCACTATGTGGCATTAAGAGGCCGACGCGGGCTCCAATCGCGTGGGCGCTCTTCTCCGCGTGGGCGCTCTTCTCCGCGCGCGGGGCAGCGCGCCCCGCGCGCAGGCGCTCTTCCCCGCGCACCCACACGCGGGGAAAGAGTGGCTTGGACCGGCGCGAACCGGGCCGGTTCGCACCGGTCCAGATACGAAACCAATCGATTTCGACCCAGTTTGGGTTGGAACCGTTTTATACCCCTATACCAGACCGGTGCTAGTCGGCACCGGTCCGGTACGGGCTGAACCGACCGGTACAGGTTGGTTCAGCAGACCATGCTAACAGCTGTGTAAGTTAAGAGCATTTCTCAGACTATAATATTGCATCAATAGGTAATTTTGCATGGGAAACCATTGCTTGGGACATTGTAAAGGATTTCTTAAATGTCATCATTCTTTGGAATAGCTTAGTCTGCTTCAAACGTAAATTTAGATGATAATCATGGTTTTCTACCAGTTTGTGGCAAAATGTATATGCCGTACACAATGATATGTATGGAATGCAATGAAGATCCTTGACCAAATCATAGTGGCAAAGTGTCCTTGATAGCTATAAAGTTTGTTTAAAATCACCTAGTTTCTCTTGCCCCCTTTGCAGCTGCTGATTGAATACTTGATAACCATTGTTTGTCTTCTTTTTATTATCTTCCTGCTTGCTTATTGTCTGGTAATTATCTTTTCTTTTTTTTCAAAAAAAAAAGATTTCTCATGCAACATAAAGTAATATTTGCCATGAAAAGGATTGATTGTCCATATCTCAATGGTTTCTGTTATGAATAACAAATGAACACAAACAACACTCGTCATCTTACAAAATGAAAAATCTCTCTTGCATGCAAAGCATTTCTGTAAGCACCGATGAGTTGTTGCTTCTTGGTAATAGTTTTCTCCATTTCAGTTTTTCATTCATTTAAATAGGAGGTCATATAATTCTCTGTCTCTCAATGCAGAGTTTGGCTCTTTACAGGCAGAAACTAGATGAGATGTTCCACTGATAGTTTTATTCAGGTATTATCTATTTTCCTTGTACCGTGTAGTATGACCCCATGAATTGGCTTTATATTTAATTCTCTTTGATTTCCAGATTGATAATGATGGTCTTCCCGGTTAGTGATGGCGTAAGCATCATTTTGTGATATTAGTGGCTTCAATCATATAAGATCAGTTTTATGTGATAGTCGTAGTTTTCGTGATGTATAAGAGACTGTCACTGGATTTATTTGTAATGTAGGATCCCTGCATGTATTCATGGATGGGATCAACAACATTGTTTTGTTACAATTTCCTATACAGAAGCAAGCTATATAATGATAATATGACAAGTATTTGACAAGAGAACCTAGCCCTTTTTTTAGTAATTGCCTCAGATTTCATAGCAGTACCCATGTCAAGGCTGTTGGATTGCGCTCCGTGGTTATCATCTGGTGGTTTGAATGTTGTTAACATTTAGCTGCTTGGAGAGGGAAAAGTGGTCTTTTGCCGAAGAATTGCAGGTGCCATGGATTATTTTTGTGATGTTTTCGTAGATCTGACTGAAGGGAGTTCTCGACAAAATAAAATTGAGGGATCAGTGGAAATGTACTTAGGGTAGGGAGATTTCAGGGACCTATTTGGATGCCTTATCACCTGAGACCCGAGTGATGCCCTGTGCAGGATGAGGGGTCGCAACGAAGCGACTGGGAGTTAAAAGGTAAGGAGGAATGAGTGAAGACTGGTGGTGCTTCACAATGTTGAGTTATTTATGCTGATGAAATCCACCATAAAAGGTGATTTTCAGTGTTCTCATAATCTTGTGATTACAGGATCCGTCGACTCTAATGATCCCTTTGTCTTCATTGTTCGGCTTCGAACTCTTCAAATCTGTTCATTTGCATGACACATTGCACCAATAAGCTTGATTCATTGTCCAAAAGAGTGATAGAAAATTGATAATAACAACACCCAAGAATTAGAATAATTTGAGTCTTTTAGCTAACTATTCAATTTTCACCGCTGATTATGAAAAAACCCATACCAAGAAAAAGGTGATGCTGTCAAACAAATAAATCTTGCTATTTTGTTGTTATTGACTTAATATGCACTATTTTCTGTTGTAATGTCTTTCACAACAATTATTAATTTTTCACTAGGATATTAGGCGTTATATCTGTTATGACAGCAGATACTAGGATATTAGTTTTCTACAATTCTAATAATTTTTAAATGGAAATAAGTGACAGCAATAACATGCCTTTAATTTATTTTTCTTTTATAGTAGTATTTTTGATTTGGTGGTTCATAAAGTTTAACCATCTGATATATCAATATTGACATCTGAACTATCAATATTTGTTTTCTATCTATCACTGTTTAATATATATATATATATATATATATATATATACTTTTATATAGAAAGAGAGAAGAAGAGAGAGAGAGCTGAACTTAGCTATACTTAAGTGAATCTCCACTCAAATTCGTTTAAATTAGACAATGAAGATCCTAAATCGATGGCATGAGTTGCTGGATGTGATTTACTATTTTTAAACTACTTGCACATCAAAATTAAGAGTGACAATCTGATCGGATCAAATAAAATACGAGTTAGGTTAAATACATGATAAATCAAAAGTTTCTCAAACCAAATCCGATTTGTTTACTGAACGGGCCAAAAATATAGATCCAAACCTAACCATTTTATTAAACAGGTAATCTAACTCAATCTATAATGAGTTGAAATAAATTAGACGGGTTAAATGGTTAAGCATTACCTTCCTACCAAAAAATGTAATTTGGAAACCCTAGCCTATGCAACAAGTAGTCAAATACATAAAATTAAATAATATCTATTTTTTGACTACTTGATGTATAGGCTATAGACCTCAAAATTACTTGATTTTTGGTACCAAAGTAATTTAGAAATAGTAGATCATATTCGATGGCTCATATCATCGTTTTAGGATCCTAATTGTCTAATGTAGGCCTAATCCGATCTAAGTGAAGATCCACTCGGGTATAACTAAGTCTAGCTTTTTTCCTAGTTGTGAACCCTAAATACCATATATTCAAGAATTGTTATAGATGGATGCGGTCCTCCAATGCTAAAGATTTTTCATTATTATAAAATTTAATAAATACACTTTCCCTTTGGAAAGAGCAAGTCCTCTCCAAGTTGTGAACCAAGATATATATATATATATTAATGGAAGTAGTTATAATGGTGAGAGACCTGGAGTTTGAAACTGCCAGGTTCACAAACACGGTAGTCTAGAGTTCAGGTTTAATATCAGAATAAAATGGATCCAAAAGACCAAACCCCGCTTGACCCAATTTTTCAAAACTTGAATCATCATGTTCGAACTTGCATGTGGGCTCAAGCTTGCCTCAGGCGACCCGACCCGAACCGACCACGAGCAGTAGTTCATGAACATAAAGACAATAATGCCCCTATTTCTCCCTCAAATTACGAAGGCTTAAACCGGGTAGTCAACTTTTTCCCAATTCGGCATTAACGTGAAGGTGAAAGGGCGCGGCCATGGCGGCCGAAACCCTAGATCTCCCCGCCCCTCGACTTGAAACCCTAGCCACGGATCGATCCGATGAGCATGATCTCTCCCCTTCTCAGCTATTCGTAGACGCAAGACCCTTCCACGCGGGAGATGGCGGCGTGGAGAACCGCGCTCCCGCTCCTCCTCGTCGCCGCCCTGGTAACCGTGGAAGACATGATCTCGACGCCGTCGTGCGAGATCTCCGGCCAAGCAGGCGGAGATTCGAGCCACCCGGATGGTCTCAAGGTGATGATGGTGGCTGATCTTCTCTTGCAGGGATCGGACGCGGGGTTCGCCGACGTCTACTTTAGGGATCTCTTCAGGTCCAAATTCTTCAAGGTAATTCTCATTCCTATCGCTTTAGTATGTTTAATTTCAATCAATTTGCTCTTCTTTTGAATTCTAGAGCTAGGGCTTGACTTATAAGCCTATTTTTAGCATTAGGGTTTTGTGGAATGTTCGTGGATAGAGGAAAAAAACATTAAGAACTCTCCAAATCACTCAAGCTTGAAATTTTATATCTTGAATAGCCCACGTGAAGCATAAAGTTTGAAACTTTTGATTTATTTTTTTTCCTGCTCGGCGGCACCTAAACTGAAATTATAGATGTTGATCTACATGTCGAGCAGAAATCTTTTGAGAGGTTTAAGCCTGACATGCTTCTAGTATTGGGTGATATTTCTGCAAGAGGATCAGAGCTGACGAAGAGCAAGTGGTCAACTGTACTGCAGCAGTTTGAGAATATGCTAGGTCCTTTTGTGGGGCTTCCTCTTCATATTGTTTTGGGTGACAGAGATGTTGGGAAATGCAATAAGTTAGATGAAAAGTTTGTTAGTCAGATAGCAAGTCATTTGCCAGGGCTGGACTCGGCTGGTTGCAGTGCTTTTGAGATCGGCAACGTCAGTTTTGTTTCTCTTAATGCTGTAGCTTTGCTTTGCAGCAATGCATTACGCCTCGGTGTTGAGAGGGCTATAGAGAGAGAACGTGCTGATTTACGAACCCAAATGAAGGATGCAACAGGAGAAGCTGCTGAGCCTAATGCAGAAGGAGCACGTTTCAGTTTTATTCCCTGGAGAGATAATGACATGGCATCAGGTTCTGGACCTGTTCTTTTACTTCACTTTCCGCTTCACCGGAAAATAAGGAGCAACAGCGGGATGATCAAAGTTGTTGAAGAAGATCTTTGGCATGATATTTCTGAGGATTTAAGAAACTCTGAAGATAGGTATTATGATGTTGTGATTTTTTTTGCATCAACCTATCAACATATTGTATTTAATCTTGTTGTCGATATCATGAGAAATTAAATTTTGCATGGATTTATATACATATGGATATATTCCCCTGATAATGTTTATACAATAATTTTGTAATGACCTGTGATTGATTTCTTAGTGACATGATAAACAAACAAGAGAGAGTATCTGGCAACACATGGTAGAAGGGATTAACACGATTTATATCTCTGTACATGTTAAATTTCTGGAGAAATATGTTCCCAGGACATCACATGACAATCCATAAGATGTTTCCTCTTTGTAAAATTGTAATTTTCACATTTTTGTAAATGCCATTAGAATTGTATTTTTGCTGTATTAGGTGTGTTCATTTCTAGCTGTTTCTTTTCCTCCCAAGCAACCAAGTGTTCGTGACTGATTACACAATAATATGTAGATTGTTTATGTCTAACATTTATAATTTAGAAGACCTTAGTAAAATCAATTGTAGCACATTGGAAACAAGTTTGTTTGGACCTATCATCTGAGATTGAGTTTGGCATATATTGAATAATCTGGTTGCAAATGGCATTTTTTCAGTTATTATTCCATGTTTTACTTGTTTATAAGACCTGCCTTTGTTGGGTCACTAAGGATTATTTTCTTTTGTGTATATAATTTTATTGGCTCCCGATAAATAATTCCTACTTGGATTTTAGGACTTAACTTAAAGACAGGTTCAAAGATATCTGCATAATGTTTTTTTGTGATCTCAGTTAAAACCATAAATAGAATGGGAAATTCATATATATATTATATATTATTATATTGTTGTAATATATATTATAAATATATTGTTCAATTGTGTAACACTCTAGTCAAAGAAAGATGCTTAGAATTTGATGGTCTAGCAAGATCCAACAGCCATGCCAAAGTAGTGCTCTTGACAAATACCCTTTTTCATTTGGTTGTTAGTGCAATGGAAGGGTAGGGATGCAGGGGGGTCAGTCTTAGGATGAACTGGCATGAAGCTGAAATAGCATATGCATGCTACTTTTTAAAGTTTTTTGGCCAAGGTTTATAGAATAATAGTCTGGAGTTGGGAGACCAGCAGATTTTTTTTTTAATCTATTCATAAGTATTTCTAGAGGGGATCTTATAATCCTGAGGTACTCAGAATGCATCGAACAAACCCTAAGGGCCTAACTATTTTTTCTGGGCAATTGTTTAGGTAGAATTTTCATTTAGAATTACCCTTCGAACCAAGGATTGAACATGGATAAGAAACATGCTCTTTGCATCTTGGAGGGCAATCCTATTGTTTGTGTGCTGTCAATTTTATGTGGACTATATGGTATTGTCTTCTACACTGGAAGGTTCACATGATTGCTCATTGCAATGCAAGAGCTTGCCTGTTTGTTTGGGTAGAACACAATGACCAATTCTTAGACTTGATGATCATTTTGGTGTGTCATTTTGAGTGCAATTTGGTGGGAGACATGGTACAAGAATTAGAATGTTTTCTGAAGGACCTAGGAACCTAGGACTCTCTTTCGTTTTGAGAGTTTGTTCCTGCGGATGGTTTGCATATCTTTTTTCTTTTTCTTTGCTTTACCTATTTTTATCTTACATGGGTTTGTTTGTTGGTTAGCTTTGACCATATCAGCATGTTGAAGTCTGTTTCATATCCTTTGTTTGTTTTACTTCTCCAACCAAAATAGAAATCAATGTTTTATCATACATCTAAATTTGAAAATAATGATGGTGTTGCCAATATAATAGGCATTGGTAAGAGAAGCTTTTTTACCAATCTTTTTTGTAGCCTTCAGTTCCCGACTACTCGTCCATTCGCTTTCTCTTTGGTCGTCCCCTCAAGAACCCCCTACTTTCCTGAAGTGATCAGCACTGAGAAGCATATTTATTTTGTTAGCATTGTTTGGAAACAAATGAAAAATTTACAAGGATCCAAGAATTAAGTAATGCTGTGTGGATTAGAGTATTCAGTATAAAAGTGGTAAGTGCTCATAAAATGAGTGTGGCCAACATAAAGATGCTGGGTGGACGCCTTGTGAGGGGTGGATGAATAAAACTAGGAAGTAGGAAGTTAAGGAGCATCATTATTTGAAAGTTAGTGTTCAAGAACTGTGTAAGATGGCTTTGCCATGTTAGCAAAGACTCGACCACCCTAACATTGGGGGCACAGAATATTGATTTCAGGTTGTAGACTGTTGAAAGAAGAGGAAGAGTCTTAAAAGTTTTGATGAAAATGGCAAAAAATATTCGAAGAAGCTTAGGATGATGGAAAATGGGAAGACAGTATTCATAAAATTATGGATCATCATCTTGATCATTTCAAGTTGTAATCAAGATAACTAAAAGATCTTAGTGAATCGCTACTGCTGAAAAACCACGACTAGATGATGAATGGCAAAAAATATTCGAAGAAGCTTAGGATGATGGAAAATGGGAAGACAGTATTCATAAAATTATGGATCATCAT
>JAOXJJ010000316.1:5025786-5049088 GCA_025769935.1 Phoenix roebelenii | reverse complement strand
TTTCAAGTTGTAATCAAGATAACTAAAAGATCTTAGTGAATCGCTACTGCTGAAAAACCACGACTAGATGATGAATGAGGGTGTTTCAATCATGGTTTCATTTTATACTTCCATTCAAGTTAGCCTTATACTAAGAATAGCAAAATTGTTCATGTTACTATTCTCATTCTATTTAACTTCCAAATTGTTGTCATGATGTCATATAGAAAATGCGGATACTAACTGACATGATCTACATTCTCAGTGAAGGTTCTTGTTTGTAGGACTTTTATCAAAATTAACATGCATGATCTTATACCTGTATATTCATACTTCAGCGTGTGTGTGTGATATCGGAAAAAATGAACAATATGTTCTTACTGTAAAACTTCCTTTTAATATCGACATCGTGTACTAAATTGTATTTACTTATTTGTAATTTTTCTTATGTGTTATTTCATTTTTTTTTCTTTTGGCAGGGACGTCGATTTGGGACCATGTGAGTTCAAGCATACTCTTCCTCTAAATGCAACTGAATATATCTTTCAGGCTCTTAAGCCAAGGTTCGTAATCTAAATTTGGTTTTCTTTCAATGCTTTGAAACTGCATAGGAATTTTAAAATATCTATAATTAGTGATACCGATGAAGTTGCTGTCATATTATACGATCCCTATGTGCTCATCGATTTTCAAGGTAGATAAGAGTTTGTGTCTGACATCATGCTGGCAGGATAAGCCACAACATGCACATTACATTTCTGGAATGAAATTTTCTTTAAAATTGTCTTTATATGCCCGTATGGCTTTTTTAACAGCATGAGTAAAACCAGGAGAACACATTTGATTTTGTTTAATTTCTCTATTTTTTTTTGGCACCATTAAAGAATGAAAGAAAAAGAAAATTAATCCTTAACTCGCCTTTTGCAGGATTGTGTTCAGTGCTCATGCCCATAGATTTTGTGACCATGAACATAATGATGGGACACGTGAGGTGACCATCCCAGCCATGACATGGGCTACTAGAGGCAAGCCTGGATTTGTTGTTGTCACCTTCGGACAGAACAAAGCAGTGACTGTGAACCAATGTTCTCTGGCTACGGAATCACAAGTAACGATGGCTTGTATGTTTATATTCATCTTGTCAATAGCAACAATACTGGTGATGAGGTGGTCACATTTTTAACATAGATGTCAAACACACAATTTGCCTCTACTTCTGATCGCACATTTCAAAGAATGTCTTGAGATATTGATCACTATACTTCAATTGTCTTGCAGCTTCACTGATTTCTGTATTAAGATTATTGGTGGAATTTTGTGAAAGGGCCTTCTTGATAATGCAGGATTCGAGGAAAGGAAGTTTGTAACTTGTTTAAACATGTGTACTATTTCATCTTGATAAACAAACAGGCCGATCAGCACCTCAGAGTTCCCATTTAAAGCATCAAAAAGGAAGATGAGGGAATGTGAAATTACTTGAGTTACTGATGAAGATAATTTTTTCATAAATAGCATCTAATTCTGTGGTTGTGAAACTGGCTGAACTTTGAAACTGACTTTTGCAGTTGCTTGTCTCTCCTGGATTCTATTGCTGTGTGAATGGTACCCTAGAGTGGGAGATGCAGGTGTGACTAATTATCTAGACAAGGAATCAAGAATATGAAGTCTGACTAAAAGTCTATTTTTTGTCTTCTTCATGCTGGACTGTGAGAATTAATCGATCTTCCCTGCCACTCTACAGCAATCATTGAATGGAAACTTTGTGATTTAGTATTCAGCAAGTGGGTTCTAATACCGAGTTACTTTATTTTAAGGTGTGGATTTTCTCTGCATGGCAATTATGATAGCAGCTTCCAGCTTTTCAGCAACCAGCAATGACTCGCCTGGATTCATTATTTTGTTCTTTTCCTATTTAATTTGGCTGTGACTTGGGCATTGTCAGATCGAATGACCCTCTTCAAGAGAGATTTTAGGTGATAACGGCATTAGTGATGTAAACATGTCCTTTATCAAAGAAAAGTTGCCGAAGGAGTGTTGTGGGAAGACTGGTTGAAATTGGAGAATAGGATGTGTTAAGATGTTGATGTTTGGCTTGTTCTTGCCTTTTTTTGGGTCGCTTCAAAGAAAATGGCGTTCGATGTACGACATAGCGAAGCGTATAAATTGGGCTGTTGGGCCTCTCTATGGTTCAGGCTGTTCAAGGTTAGCATTCACAGGCTCTTTGAATTGGCATCCAGCTCACAACTAAGAAATATTAAGCTGATTGTTCATACCTCCACTTATGCTTTGCTGGTATATATGATTCTTCAGTCTCCGATCTTTGAAGCATCTAGTTTAACGTTCGCTATCTCGGTACTGAATTTTGTATTGGTGCTATACTAGCACAGTGTCTGATTCGGGCCGGCATGGTGAATCATGATCTAGCTATTGAGTTATCCAAAGGATCAAGTAACTAGGCATAGCCTTAATGTTCATGCTTCAAATTTTCTGAGTTTACTTGCCTATATTATTTAGATTTTTGTCGGAGAGCTAGAGAACCGTCCGAGTCAAGGTATTTTCACCTCATACATCTGACACGAGATACCCTTCTTTAATCTTATTTACCGATTTTCGAAAATTAAAATGGCTTTCTCAGCAAATGGTCAATTATGGTTGGAGCAAGTTTTTAACGTGTGTTCCTTGGTAAATGTAAGGTGTACTATTACTTCAAGCACTTATTTGAGATGATATGGAGTGTGAGAAAGCATTGGAAACATGAACCATGTTGTTACTTGGAAGGCTGCCACCAAGTGGAGTACTCAAAAACAGAAATTTAACATGGTGGATACATAGTCATGACTGCAATGTAATAGTTAATTCCTCCATCAACAACAGTCTCATGGATATTTCATGGAACTTCAAAATAATTAGCTGATATCTAAGGGTGGCAATCGGGTTGGATTGGATATAGCATCAATCAAAAATCTATCAACTTGAACTTAATATGTATATTAGATGCATCAAAAATTTAAATCTAAACGTAACCATTTTGTTAAACAAATATTTATCTTCGAATGACCAAATACCATTGTGTGTCCTGCTGGATTCTTCTAGCCGTCCTAAACTCAAGCTGTTATAATGGAGGAAGAGTTGACACGAGCATGGCATTGTGTGATGCGACAGACACTCTGAACCAATTGGAAGTGGAAAATACATTGATCAGGGTTGCATCGTCTCGGTTATCAACCAGAGAAGCACTGGCCAAATCAAAACAACTCTTTCCTCCTACAAACAGGGCCAAATCAAAGCCCGAGTTTTGAGACCTCATGAGAACCTTTCAGGCTGGCAGTTCTCTTCAATGTCAAGTGTGAGATGAGATCATTCACTCTTTTTGTCTATAGGTAATGTTGTTTTACTGAAAGTAAGGGCGATATCACAACAGAATGGTGGGTCCAATGGAAGCACCAACAATAGTAGCAGAAGAACACCGAAATGAAGGAAATGAAGCTTTCTAGGTTAACAACCAGATGCATAAATGGTCTATCCCAGCTTGATCAGATGGTATAAACATAAGAAAGGGAAATGAGAATAGATACTAAACTTTTACAAAATAGAATTCTAATGTCAACCGATTCTCAGAAGGAATCCAAGAGAGACTAGCTTTAAGTTAGGATTTTACATGATTTTGTGCATAATAAAAGTCCCACATTTTTCAAAATTTAAACCCATCTAAATTAAAAATATAGTAACACGATAAATCAAAAAAATATCCAGAATAAAAATATAATAAAATAATGTACCAAATAAACGTTTAATAAGGTATAATAGTGCTTAATCTATGCTAATTACGTTAAAATTTATCCCATATTTTCTCAAAAAAAAAAACTCATCCTACATATAAATTTTTAATAGTAGTCATTTGTTTGTTTGCATAACTAGTAAAAGACTGTGAAGAACCTGATGCAAAATGATCGATATTAAGTGAATGGATTTACTTAGATAATTAAAATATTCTCGCTCGATGTCTCTCCAAGGAAAAAAAAAAAAACAAAGTCATACGTATTTCAGATTTCCAAAAATGGACCGTGCGACGGAACTTGCAGCTCATGTCAAGCGAGAGTATCATCATATGTGAAAGCTGACCAAGGTTGAGCAGCCTTGGCCCGTACACGATTATCAAAGTTGCGGGAGTACGAAAAGGCCCAAAAGTCCTCCACTCTCATTACAGCCCTCTGATTCCTGTACCTCCGCCACAAATTCCGTACCCAGTTGGAGCTATTTCACCGTCCTGTACACCAGAAGCCGGTTCTTTTTTTTAACCAACCTGGTACGAATGCATCCAAAACTTTAAAATATAGTAAATTACATCCAAAAAAATTCTACAATAATTAGTTATAAAAAAAAAAAAGCAATCCGGTCGATATTCAACAACCTTTCAGTAGATGCATATTTAATTATCACTATTAATTACTATTAATTATATTTTACATATTTTCGTATAAAATTGACGGCCATCAATATTATTAGTATTTCTTTAAATCCATTCGATCACTATAATTAAATTATTTTTAAATAATATAGTGCTGATCAGTAGGGGTATGATACAAATTAGTCCGAGCCGTGTTCAGCCCTGCCCTAAAAAACGAAATGTCGTAGATCGATCACCCTCAGGCGGCCACCATTCTAAATGATGATGAGATCTGCGCCGCCCACTACCGTCACTGTACAAATCACATCCATTGAGGTTGGGTTCGAAAAAACTCGAAGCAGGGCTTCCGATTGATGCAGACTGTTGTACACCGGAAGCCTAAAGGTCCACCAAATGGACGGCCTGATTTAGAAAACCCATGCGAAAATAAAAGCCACTTAATTGGCATCCTGCGGCGAGAGCCCTTTCAGGTGGCGGATGAGGGCCCACCACTCGAAAGAGCCGTTGGAGCTGGATGCCGCCCGAAATCCTAGGGGCGTTTTCGTCCTAAAATCATTCCAGATTTTGGGGTGGCGCCATCGTCCCGCATCCGCCAGCGATCGCCGGACGATGTCCTCGCACCCACATTGGTGCGTGGTAGTGCCCCTTCGGTCGCAGGTTGTCGCGATGGAACCCAAGATTCCAATACGGAGAGGAAACTACAGGAAAGAAAAAGAAAGAAATTTGGAAAGAGAGAGAAGACCGTGTTTCTTCTTTTATGCTTCTCATTATGGCTCCCTCTGTGTTTCTGTTTATGGCTCTCTTTATTTCCGCTTGTCCTTTTTTTTTTTTTTTGTCTCCTTTTTCCTCTCTTCCTTCTCGGCTTGCTTTCGCTTTATCTTCTGCCGAGCTTCGCCGGTTTTAGCCAGAAAAGGGAGGGGGTGAGCTGCTTTGCGGTGGCGCGTCTCGGTCTCTTTGGTGTTTTCTGGGAAGGGTGTTCGTGAAGCCCGAAGAGATGGGGGAAAGAGGTAGAAGGAATCGGGGCGGGGGGTTTTGAGGAGGGTCGCCGGGGTTTTGGGCATTGGAGGGGTTTCGGGATGTGTGGATTTTGGGGAAGGAGATCGGCTGTTCGAGGCTGGGCTATGGGTTTTGGGGCATGGGGTTTCTGAAAGTTTTTTCCTTTCTCCAATTTCTTGGAGAGTTGAAGAGATTTTTTGGCTGGAAAAAGGTCTCCTTTTTCTTTGGAACTTAGGATACAAAATCCCGAAGTGGGTTTTTGATTTTAGATCGACGAAAACAAAGATGTTTGGTATAGGCTTAAGTTAGGAAAAGAACTGAGGCATGTCGAACATTGAAGTGTAGAGATTGGAGGTCCCTTTATGATTAGGTTTATGGTCTCTTGAAGAGCAGAAGGAGTTTTCTGGTGTGAAGAAGAAAGGCCTGTCATTTCGGCATTGGGTCTGACAGTGGAGAAATTTTTCTTAAATTCTTGGATTCGAGTTTTCTGAGGTGGACATTTGAAGTGGGAAAGTAGAGTGCGTGTGGGTGGAGGCGAGCTATTTCTGTTCGGCAAAATTGAAAGATCTTGGTAATTTATTATGAAAGTTTCGGGAGGTGATCTTTGAACTCCGTGAAGAAGATTGCAGAGCGAATTGCCTGACCGAATTTGAAGTGCTAGAGATGGTGGCATTGTGAGTTTACAGAGAAAAATGGATTGTTGAGAAGCTGAGGCGGCTCCAGTGTGAGTGTGATGGGTTGTTCGGGCTCGAAACCAGACCGAAACAAGGCGCTGACTCTATGCAAAGAGCGGATGCAGTACATTAAACAAGCGATCGACTCGAGGTATGCTCTATCAGCAGCTCAACTTTCCTATGTCCAATCCCTCCACAATATGGGGGCTGCTTTAAGGCAGTTCGTCGAGGCTGAGATTTTGATCAAACCATCACTCGCGTCTTCGGAACCAGACAAATCTCCCTCCATTTCCTCTCATGCTTCACCATCTCCTTCCCACATAGCGGAGCATGTTGCTTCACCATCACATAGCTCAAGTCCTTTCTCTCCTCGTCTATCCAGTATTAGTTACATGAAGGCAGCAGCGGGTACTTCTATGAAGGTCACAGTTAAGTCATCCTGCCACTTTGTTGATGAGGAGTCGCTTGCTTTTCCCTTCCCTCCACCACCACCCCCTGAAATTGGTTCCTCATGGGACTTCTTTGATCCCGTTGATTCATTAAACAAGGTTGGGGCCCAGAATGGCGAACATGATATAACCCTGGACATTAGCAGATTGATGGGCTTGAGACAGTCGAAGGAAGAAGATATGGCTCCTTCAATTGAAGAGGAAGCGAAGTTCTCTCGAACAGATGAAGAAATGAAATGGAACGGGGATAATTCAGAGAGAAATTCTGCAATTTATCTGAACTCAACATCGCGCAAATTTGATGGTGGTGGAAGGGTGATGGATCATCCGCATTTGGTGAATGGCACTGGCTTAGAGGAATCTGCTGATCTGGCACAAAAACAAATTTGCAATGGTAGAGGGCTAAAGTCTGATTGTAGCTATGTTAATGGATCAGCTGAGGCTTTGTCTGGAATTGCTTCATCTGAGCTACACTGTTCAAACAGAGAGAAGGCTAACCTGCAGGAAGAACCATCCAGAGAAAGGAAGGATGCTTCAGAGTTCATCACTCGTAGGGCTAAAGATTTCCTGGCAAGCATAAAGGACATTGAACTCTATTTTACCAGGGCTGCAGAGTCTGGCCATGAGATTTCAAGAATGCTGGAGACAAATAAGATTCGGCTCAGCATCTGCTCTGAGACAATAGGTGGCACATGTGACTTGTGACGAATTTGTAATTCATTTCATAGAGCTTTGTTACTCTAGATTCAAATATTCCATGCAAGCTTCTTAATTGAACTCTTGGTTCTGCAGGAAAATCTTCAGCTTCTCTATTTCTCTCAGCCTTCCTGATCTGTTGTAGGGCAGGGAATGTCTCGGAGCATGGTAGCTTGTTTCAGGATATTCTAGAGTTCTCAATATTTTTATTTATTGAAATGAGCATTTTCACAAGAAGAATTTCTTTCAATTCAAAAGAACTTTTTGTTTCAAATTGTGGTGATATCTGCTTGGCATATCTAACTTCCCTAATTCTGTGTAGAATCTGCCCAGCTTGCAACAAAGGTCATTTCTTGGAGCCGCACAGTCTCGTCACGATCATCATCATCTAGAAATCCTCTTGTATCGGCACCAAAAGATGACACTGCTGAAAGTGGTAGTGATTTTATTGAAGAGTTTTGCATGATATCTGGAAGCCATTCATCCACATTGGATAGACTATTTGCCTGGGAGAGAAAACTTTACAACGAAGTGAAGGTACATTAATTTGCATCAATCCATATATGGCATTTTTTACTGCATTGGGTAAAATTTATCAGTTTATGATAGCTCTTGATCAATCATGCCTGTGTGTTATTTATAAACACAAGGGATCTGCTCTTTGTTGCATTGATGAAACCCTTATAGAGGTTGGCATAAAGTAAGAAAGACTTAATAGGCATATCACTGTTTGGTATGATATAACTTTTAAAGGTTGGTGGGATGAATAGTTTGATCATCCAAGTTAATAATTATGTAGGCAAACGAAACTGGATGATAGGCTGTTTGATTGCATCGGAATGGAAGCATCCTAATAAACTGGAATATCCTTGATCGGCCTACTTTCTTTCTTTTTCTTCTTCTTCTTCTTCTTCTTTTGTTTTTTGTTTTTTTTTTTTTTTTGCTTTTGTGGTGTCTGATAGACTGGACCTTTTGGTTTACCTTAGAGTGTTTGCTTCCAATTCTTAGACATGTTTATGGGGATTAGTACTTGGTCATGGGTTTGCAAGAAGAAATTCCTAAACATAAATAAGACAAGTATTTATATTCGACCCTTCAAGTCCATGAAAGAGTTGTTGGTTTAGATTATATAGATATTTCACCACCTTGATTCCGACAATAGTTGGGATGGTTCAGTTGAGCAAGAATGACTAGGTAATAGGTGCAGTTGCCAAAAAAATTGTGTTGAGCTGCAAGTGGATTGGATTGACCTGCTTCAGATCTGGAACCAATCCAAAAGTAATCTGTTCGAATCCAAACCAAATTTATTTGGATGAGATTGGAGTCAAAAATATGACAAGTTTCAGATATGGATTGGATTTGGATCTCTTGGTTCCTAATACAAACCCAAACCAGCCTGAACCAATCCAAAACCAATACACCGTATATTCCATAACACTCCTTGGATATAAGAAACTATTTTTTTAGTAAAATAAATTATATACTTAGCCATTAATTGTCTTCTTCACTAAAATAAAATGTAACTATCAATCAAATCTTATGTAGAATAGGTTGTTGATAATGGAGATTCTAATTTTTGGATGAATCTTTCCTAGCAGTAACATAATGCAGTGGAAGATTTTTCTGATTCAGTGGAGAGATACTTTATAGGTGGACTTCATTATGGAGTTATACCATTTCTGAAACTGCTTTAGGACACTGCCTATTGTTTATTACTATGGTAATTTTCTATGTGACACTTCTATTAATGTATATCCATTTTACATTTTTATATGCTCTTACATGCCTGGAATTTGCACTTGATTAGCTGTCTTGTCTTCCTTATTGCATGTGCATAGCTTGTCGTCTTTTTCTCTCTTTTCTAGTGAAGCTCATAGCATGGCCAACATATTTTCAGATGGCAACATAACAAGCATTCTGTCATCTTGGAATGCAAGATATCTATTTAAATAATGTAAAATTGGTATCTAGTATTAAGGAAAGACAAGATATTCTTTAGTATTACTAACTTTGCTGCGACATATTGCATTTATGGGTTCTAGCTTCTTTGTCATAATGATACAGCTCTTTAGACTAGTAATAAGCATTTAGTTGTCATATCAAGTGATACTCATGAGTCATGATGAAGTTTTAGGTGGAAACAAAAAAATGAAGATTGCTTTATCAACTCATTATCTTTCACTTTACGTACCTCCTCTTTGCCACATGGATACACTACCCTTTCTTCTTTTTATTATTGATGTGATTATAATTATTGTTGCAATCCGTTCCTTTATTTTCTTAGGCTAGTGAATCCATCAGAAAGGCATATGATCAGAAGTGCAACCAGCTGAGGCACCAATTTGCAAGGGATATGAATGCCCAAGTAATCGACAAAACTAGGGCTGCTGTGAAGGATCTCCATTCACGAGTAAGAGTATCCATTCAAGCAGTTGAATCAATATCTAGAAGAATTGAGAAGTTGAGAGATGAAGAATTGCAACCCCAACTTATAGAACTAGTACAAGGGTATGGATCCATTGAATTCCTATCCTTTAATTTTGTGTAGTAGCAGCATACCATATGTAGATGTCAATTGATGCCTTATACATTTGTTAATCGTGGATACGATTTTCTTCCTAAGACAGACATTTCATAATTAGGTCTGTGATTTTTTTGTGGAGTGTCATTAAATTTTCTGTTTTTCTGTTTGTGTTAAATTTTCCTGATGCTCTGACTGCATTTGTACAAACTTTGCATATTCGTGCACTGCATTGTAAGCATTAAGAATTCTTGTCCAAAAGCCATATTTCTTCACATGAAGCTTTTTCAGAACTTCCTATGCACAGAGAAGCATGAAAACAATGCATTATCAGTACTCAGTAATCTGATACAGTTTCATTCCCAATATCAGGTTATATCCAAGATGTCAAGGTCAAACCTTCATTATAGATGTTTCGTGGTATAGTCTTAAGGCAAGTCATGCCTTAATACACTAGAGACATAACCTAAGAAAATAGTTCTATTTTGGTTTAGATAAATTTCAAATGTGTTCTTAGATCTTGATTTTGACTATAAGTATCCTGATCAACATATTATGATGCTGTCTGGATCCAGTCCACCGTTGATATGCTTGTGTGAGCAGTTGGGTTGGTTCCATCGAACATATGAAATGCCTGGTTTAGATAAAAATAAATTCTTCACTTTGTTGACAATAACTGAATTTGAAAAGCATTATTTTTTGAGGGGAGAATTATTTTGACTCCAGCCAGACAGATAGCACTGAGTTCAGGAACTACTTTGTTGAACAATGATTTTGTCAAAGCTTCCATCTTATTTCATGCTGCATGCTTGTAGCCGGGGAGAGAAGAAAAAAGAATGTTATTGTTTTTTATATGTACTTAAATTTGGCGAGAAATGTAATTATATATGGCCTCTGCAGGTTGATCCGGATGTGGAGAGCTATGCTTGAAAACCACCATGCACAATATATCATCATCTCATTAGCCTACCATGTAAAAAGTCCAACAGCAGCACTACAAAATGAGTTCTACAGGGAGGCCTTGATGCACCTTAGACATGAAATTATTTGCTTTCAGTCTAGCTTTGTACATTGGGTTGACACACATAAATCCTACGTGGAAGCTCTCAACACCTGGATTCAGAAGTGCATCTTGCTGCCTCAAGAGCGTGCCTCTAGGGGAAGGAAGGTAACCTTCTCCCCTCGCCGTGCCCTTGCTCCTCCAATAGTTGTCCTCTTGCGTGATTGGTTGGCTGGAATCCAGACACTCCCTCCAGCGGAGGTCTGTGATTCCATCAAAAGCATGGCCTCAGACCTGCATAGCTTCTTTGAGCAGCCAATAGAAGAAAGACAAGCAGAAAGGAGAGATGAAGAGGTGGAAATTGA
Organism: Phoenix roebelenii; assembly: GCA_025769935.1. Classification (NCBI taxonomy): domain Eukaryota; kingdom Viridiplantae; phylum Streptophyta; class Magnoliopsida; order Arecales; family Arecaceae; genus Phoenix; species Phoenix roebelenii. Next base: position 5,038,000 of record JAOXJJ010000316.1, on the reverse strand, counting down.
GAGAATATCTGAGCTCAGGGAGAACAAGGGAGAGGAGAAATGTGAGAGGGACTCAAAGTTGTGCAGTTTTCAGACTAGCTTGACAAGGTCGTTTGATAGGTTGACAAAGTTTTCAGAGGCCATAGTGAAACTTTATGAAGATGTCAAACGGGAAAATGAGACGGCTCGGAATGCATATGCAGACGGTAGAATCAGGTAATGACATAACTATGTGAACATTATCTTGGTAATTATATTTGATGGAAGGAACCTTGTGTGAGGAGATGATTTGAGATCTGTTGTTGGCTGTAAATTCCATTTTGTCAGCAAGGCTTGATGCTATCAAATGTTTCGACATTCCCAGTTAAGGATACATTGCCAGAGTACATTGAAAATGAGTTTGTGGCTGGTTTTTCACCATGCGATCAGTAATAAACATGCTAAAGAAAGCAGGGTGCAACCTGCAACTGCAAATGACAAAAGAAGGAATCCAGGTTTTTCATGAAGACTTGTCTTTCCAGGTGGCTTCTTAGTTCTTTGTAGAGATGGCATAGGTGAGTTAATTTGGTTAGCCTCTTATTTTTGGAGAAGAGAAACAATTGACCAATATTTTTCACTGAAAAACAGAGCTATGTAAATGATAAACCACCTTCTGCTCGGGCGGCACTCTTCTCCTCTTGGAGAGATTTCCGTTGTCACGCCAGCTTTGGTGGTGCATCCCGGCATGTTTCTTTCAAAAAACAAAACTAGGAAAATTGATGAGACGCATAAAGGCTTTACTGACTAAAACTTTGAGGGGGGAAAAACAGTGTTTTCTAGCTTTATTACAAAGAATTAGATGGTGGTTGGTTCTGTCGATAAGCATAGTGCTGGACAGTCTCTCTTCCCCCATTGTTCCCCCATTGTTCAGGAACTTTACAGCAGGTAGGCGAAAAATGACGTTACAATCTCAAAAAAGCTCTTTTCTTTTAGGTGAAATATAAAACTAGTGGTTTTAGAATATGCATGGAAGCCTACCTGAATATGTTTTCACAAGCATCAGTATGATACATATTAGAGCATTATCAGCCATAGATTTATTTGGAGAAAGATGCATAATATACCAGGAATCCTTGGTATTCAATGGCGCTCAATGCAGAAAACGATCGCAAGAAGTGGCGACGGTTTCGGCATTACCTTCTCATGCTTGCTCGGTAACTTGGTTTAGCTCTGTCCTCTTCTTGCTAAATGCAGCCATGCTTACTGTTGCTATCACATAGAACTTGCCATGCATGCCTTCAATCACCCTGAAATAGTTCAAGTATAGCCAATGCTTACACATGTTTATTAAAGAGCCCACTGTGCCCACGTCTGAAGTGTACACAGTCTACGATCTCTCGTAGCAAGTTTCACACGCTCTGCTTGCACTTTTAGACGGCAAGGCTTCTGCCTCCTCGGCCTCTCGCATGTTCTGATAGAATTGAACAAATTCAATAAATCATCTTAACACCATTCAGCCTCCCCCGCACCAGATGCGCAGTGTTGGAGTTTTAATTATAAAAAAAATATTTAATTTTTTTTATCTTCTAATTTTTAGTTGTTTTAAATGTTTTAAAATATTCTTTTATGGGACACCTCTTTCAAAATAGTTTTTCGGAAGACTTGTGATTCTTCGAAAGAGAATGTTGGCTTCTAAAAATATACAGTGTTTCCGAAACATTACGTATCTTCGGAACCATCGCGTCTCTTCGGTATTCAGATAGAGTTTACAAATAGACTTCTCCGACCTAATCCAATCTCTCTCTTTCTCACTGGTACTCTGTCTTCCGAGAGTTTCTTCTATAAACAAAGACAAAGTTCTTCCACTCTTCAACTTTCTGCTTTTTTCATCTTTTCTTCTTTTCTGGGCAACTGAAAGAGCCGGTCGGGTTAAGCCTCCCCAATGATCGTGCTCGTTAGAGAAAGATCGGAATGAGCCGGATTATTGTACCTCAGAGATAAGACCGCCGCAAACCTGCACGTAGGAGGCGAATCACATTCTTAGAGCAGTGTATATCACACGCATCGATCCATATAAGCTCTTTTCAATCTTCTAAATTTATTTTAGTAAATTATTTTTTTATAAAATAATGATATAGTAATGAAGTGACCGATCACATCACCGCCTCTCAAGCCCCTGGCACAACTAATACAAGCAAACCAAACAACAAACTGCAGATTATCCCCTGAACGCCCTCAAAGTTCCGCGTCTTTTTTCCTGCAAGCTCCCTAGCTGGGTTGGATTAGATTCCCCAATACGGCCTTGATTCTATTATGGCTGGTGGTTTTTTCATCAAAATAAATGGGTGGCAGTCATTAGCAGAACCATCCTTCAACAAGACAGGTTCGCCAAATTTAGACCACTGTAGAGATGGGAGTTCAGATTCCATCCAAAAGATTGGCAGTCCCAAGCACAACAATTTATATATCCCAAGCTCCCTTGTAGCTAGCTGCTAGCTCCCTTGCAACTCGAGCAGCATCTCCTCCCAACCCAAGTGCCTCTTACATCATAACTCGGGCCTGGGCTGCACCCTATGATAGAACGATGCCCAATTACAGTGCCCAAGCGTCATTTTTTCGATCAATCTGGAGAGTTTTAACTTAGCCTCTAAAACGAGTTCAGTCGACCAGCAAAATGCACAAACCGATTTCAGAACGAATCTTAAAACAATATACAGCAAAAAAATAGACAATAAACCCTTAAGGCAGAAATTGAACAGTGCTAGGCTGTACGTGCTATTGTCAGGCACTTGGGATAAACGTGTGAAGATTCTCATCGCACAACGTCAAAAAGGTCGGGAAAGCTCTCGCTTTGAAACCAATAAACACCGGCCATCACAATTCAGCTCTCACAAAAGCCAAAAACGTTGCACCCGTTTATCACCTGGAAGCATTCGCACAAGACCACCATTAGCTTTTCACGTTCTGTAACATCGGCGAGGCATTTCACTTTGAAATCATTTCAAACCACAGCATCAATAAAAGATGCTGCTGATTGGGGACGGCACAATTGATTATTGATTGGGATGAGTCTACCAGTAGTGCAGAGTTAAAAGCATGCGCAATTGATTGAAAATGACACATATTCAATGAGACTGTCAGTGGTGCAAAGTTGAAAGCAGCTTGAAAGCATATTGTTTATATCAGGACGGTGCTACAACAGGCAATATTGAGTTCATTCTTTTCTACTTTCTTTTGTTTCTCTCTTACCCTTATGGGTGCACTCATGCATCGCATGAGATACTGTTGTATTAAAAAAATAAAAAGTGCTATTGAATAACAGCACACATAGTGCCAAACACTCGTTTATTTAATACTGAAAAGCATCCAAAATAACAACAGGTAGGCAAAATGACAGCAAACATCCCAACCCTTCACAAAGCACAAACACATAGTAGTAGCATTTAAAAAGGCAAGCTAAACACCCTCGAGAGTTTTGGGTAATGAAGAACATAATAGTAGAAGACAATTAACGTTTAATACTGCCACCGCCGGTCAAGCACCCAATTCTGCATCCAGAAACCAGATACCGTGGACACATATTGACGGCAGGGACCTACCACACCACAACTGCTACCGACTCCAAACCACACCGACGCAGAGGTCTCCTCGGTTCATTTCTTCTTTTGTGCCGCCTTGGTTACCTTGGCTCCGGTGGGATCCTTCTTCTCCACACTCTTGATGACGCCCACGGCGACCGTCTGCCTCATGTCTCTCACAGCAAACCTACCCAGAGGAGGGTACGCAGAGAAGGTCTCCACCACCATTGGCTTGGTGGGAATCATCTTAACAAACCCAGCATCTCCATTCTTCAAGAATTTGGGCTCCTTCTCCAGCTCCTTACCGGAACGACGATCGATCTTGGTCAAAAGCTCCGCAAACTTAACAGCAATGTGAGAAGTGTGACAGTCTAAAACTGGGGCATAACCATTGCCAATCTGGCCTGGGTGGTTCATGATGATGACCTGAGCGGTGAAGTTGGCGGCCTCCTTAGCTGGGTCATCCTTAGAGTTTGAAGCAACATAACCACGCTTCAGATCCTTGACAGCAACGTTCTTGACGTTGAAGCCAACATTGTCTCCTGGAAGCGCCTCCTGGAGAGCCTCATGGTGCATCTCCACAGACTTGACTTCAGTTGTCAGTCCTGAGGGTCCAAAAGTCACAACCATACCAGGCTTGAGGATTCCAGTCTCTACACGACCAACAGGAACAGTGCCAATGCCTCCAATCTTGTAGACATCCTGCAGAGGAAGTCGGAGGGGCTTGTCTGATGGACGCTTGGGCTCCTGGATCAAGTCAAGTGCTTCCAGGAGGGTGGGGCCCTTGTACCAGTCAAGGTTGGTGGATCTTTCGATCATGTTATCTCCTTCAAAACCAGAGATTGGGACAAATGGAATCTTGTCAGGATTGTAACCAACCTTCTTCAGATAGGATGAGACCTCCTTCACAATCTCATCATACCTTGCTTTTGAGTATTTGGGTGTCGTGGCATCCATCTATCAACACGATGAGCCACACAAATTAGTTAGTGATGATTAACCAAAAAAAAGAAGCATGCATCAGGAGATGAGATTACACAGTGCATGGTTACCTTGTTACAGCAACAGATCATCTGCCTGACTCCAAGAGTGAAGGCAAGAAGAGCATGCTCGCGAGTCTGGCCATCCTTCGAAATTCCTGCTTCAAAACCACCAGTGGTGGAATCAATAATGAGGACAGCACAGTCAGCCTGAGAGGTTCCTGTTATCATGTTCTTGATGAAATCACGGTGGCCAGGAGCATCAATGACAGTGCAGTAGTATTTTGTGGTTTCAAACTTCCAGAGAGCGATATCAATGGTGATACCACGCTCACGCTCAGCTTTCAACTTGTCAAGCACCCAGGCATACTTGAATGACCTTTTGTTCATCTCAGCAGCTTCTTTCTCAAACCTCTCGATCACACGCTTGTCAATACCACCAAGCTTGTAGATAAGATGCCCAGTTGTAGTTGATTTCCCAGAATCGACATGGCCAATGACCACAATGTTAAGGTGAACCTTCTCCTTTCCCATTGGTATTTGCTGGTTAATCTACAATCTGCAAGAAAAAGAAATTTTGGTGAGTCTCAAGATCAACTTAGACATCAAAAAAATATTCCAAGAATACAAACAACTCATTAATATTTATAGAAAGCAATTAAAAGCCTGATTCACAATGTCCAGCTTAGTCACCATCAACAAATACATTAATCTCAACAACAACATACCGGTACAATACCATGAGAGCGAAATGAGGCCATGATACATCAGTAATATAATTATCATCTAGAACACAAAGTTCATCTTTTGAACAATCAATAGAATATATCCCAAGGACACGGATTTCTCACAATATATGATTAGTTTTGAACTTTTTGTTCATATTTCTATTTTACTTCTCAAAAATTATTTTCGGAAAAAAGTTACAAAGTAAAGTATAGGTGTTTCACAATGCTTGAAATCCTTTCTGTCAACAAGCATAGATATAATCGGTTTCCAACTAGGATTACTTTCTTAAAGATCACAACCAATTAGATATCGAAGTTCTAAAATCTTAACACCTTTAGCTTCAGTCTTGTATCATGCTTTGCATTATGTCGTGGAAAACAATATGCTAACAAAACATATATATTTTCTTTTTTCCCTATGTAATCCATCATGGTATGTCAAATCAACTGTAATAACTTCCAGAATGCCAAAATTATGGTTCCAGAGAGTAATATAATTTTTTAAATCAATAAAAAGAACTTTTCAAAGTGAAATATTTCAGTCAGGTAACTATAAATGCTCTAGAGAACTTCAAACTAAGAGACATCACAAAGATATGAAAATGATAGATGCCATGCAATAATGAAAGAGAAAAGTATAGATCTAAGCAGATACATTGAATTACCATAAAAAATAATATTGATGCATAATTATCTATGAAGGTTTCAAAAACAGAGAAAGGAATTGCTTGGAACAACTATCAAGAGAACAAAAATTGGTAGCATTGCATAACCATGAATTCTTTTTCCTTTCTGTAATTTAAATTTCATAGAACCAACACTAAATGTAGCTGGCAGGGGTATCAATGCTTAAATGCTAGTGGAAAGTAAGATGTAACAACTAGTAGCAACAATCAAAGGAAACTCTAAACAACACCAGCAGCAATGCCTGTTACAGATATCGGAAAATAATCCAAATATGATTTCCAATTAGCATTCTGTTATTTACACAATGATAAATATGGCAAATATGGCATCAACAGTTCTTAGGGAACTTTAAAAACTTGTTAAATAACAGGCTTCGCAGAAATCATGCTCCCAACTGGGAAATCAGACAGGTAAGGGACTGACATGATCTGATATTAAATATAGATCATCCGCTACACAAATCAGTTCAGACAAATAAATATAGTTGCAAGAAAAGGGCCAACAAGTAGCATCCAAATCACGTACATGCTACTGTTTGGTAGCTAGGGAAATGGACACGATTAAAAATCGCCTTTTCAAGCTCAAATTCCTACTTCTCAATCACTTGGCGGAGCAAAAGAACATGGGTTGCATGCCTAATTAACGCACCTCCTACTATTACCTTTAAATTAATCATTATGTCCTTACTAGTATAAAGGTAAGATAAAAAATCCCATACAATTAAAGAAGCAAAATAAAAACAAACGAAAAAAAAAATCCATCATCAGATCCATACCATGGTATGGATCTTTTCATTATCTACTGGAAATTTTCCATAAAAAAGGGTCGTACGAGAAAATTTCTAGGATTGATCGTAGAGATCGAACAAAAAAAGAAGTTTCTCTACAAAAATATAGCATATGTGAACCAAAAACCACGTGTCAAAAACCCGAAAATCTCCAAGAAGACTTCATAGGTTCATCATATAGATCAGTTAGATAACATTAGAGAATCGAAGCACAAAACCATCGGAAAAACAAGCAAATCATGGATCAAAGAAGGCCCCAACTAAAGGAAAAGAACAAGAGATCGAGGAGAAGAGGTCTCACCCCAAGAGGATTCGAGTGTGGGGAGGAATCAAGAGATATGGGATCGGCCGCCGATTACACTCCCCTGAGAGCTGGGTCGCGACGGGAAGGCGAAAAAACCCTAGTGCGATTAGGCCAGTATTTAACTATTTATGGATGATGCGATTACGGAATTGCCCTTAGGGTTTCGAGTGGTCGGCGTGAGCAATTCGGTCTTTTCTGCGGGAACGCCACCAAAGGCGGCGATTTTGGCCGTGCGGGCGACGGTATAGTGGGGTTTACGGAAGTGACTGCAAGTGAATCACAACCGTTAGACGGGTCATAGTGACGGTAGCTTGGTTCTTGTGCTCATGTGACACATAACACAAGGAAGATCGATGGCTATGATTTCATGATTTTAAACTCAATTATCAAATTAGACTTTACTGCTTATACATTTTTCTTAAAAAAAAATTCTTTTCTTTCTACTCAACCTATATAATTTTGTGTCAAAGTTGGCAAATAGTATAGTTGAAAAAATTATTGAAGATTGATATTGATATGGTATAAAACGTTATTCCAAACATAGATCGATATGTAGCAAGCAATTTTAAATAAATTTAAATTTTTGGCATATTTATAAAAATCTATTATAACTCCTTCATTAAAGTGATCCACATATGGAAGGATAATTATAGGTCATAAGATGGAACCACACTTCTTCCTCTATTAAATAAAATAAAGGATCCTAAAAGGAAAGGCTCTCGAGCTCTAACAGCCCAAAGCTTTCCTAGAGATACCAAAGCTGACCCGAGCTAAGAAGCCAACCAAAACAGATTTAAGGCGAGCTATCCATGCCGACTAGAACTAAGCTAACCAGAGCAGTTCCGATAAAAAAGGAGCCTAGGGTATCAAGTATATAAATAAGAACGCTATATTCTTTTCTCTTACCTTTTCTCTTTCCTACTATTATTTCAAAGCACTTTCGGATTTCAATATTGAAAGGCCCGGCTGGAACCAAGCTGGGGAGCTCCATTATTATTTTTCATGCGTGCAGATTCACCAATGCTCCTTGAGCCTCCACCATCAATGGACAAAAATTTGGCATCAATGGATATCAAGAACTTATGTTTAAGTCACACTCTCTCTGATTTTCGACTTATTTATATTCAAATCGTAAATAGAAAGGAGGTTTTCTTTTTAAGAAGGCATCTTAGCCCCAAAGAATGCTCAAGAATCACCTCACATTGTCATATGGTATACGGTTGATCCTTTCCTAACACACTATATGAAGTGCATGTATCATCGATCAAGGATGGCTGTCTGATTTGGAGTTTTCTTTGAGAGTCAATATCTGTTTTGGAATTTCAACTATGTACTTGTAGACCAATTGCTCGTCTTGCCTTTGTGACCATTGAATCTCTCCCAGTTAACTTTGTCAAGAGTTCAAGGATTGGCGGCCTCTTCCTTTTCAAAGTCTCATAGTTCTAGAAATGAAACATGGGCCCGTCTACAAACGGCCATATATTAAAATAGTTTGTTATATTTACATGCATTAGATTTTCCAAAAACAATCAATATTCAGCTGTTACACTCATCATGTTGGCCATCATATGACCAAGACAACAACCTTCATTCAAATTTTTAGTATGTCCAGAACAAAGTTTCGTTTATGCAGTCCTAATGTAAATAATGTATAATATGTATTAATTCGAACAAAAAAAAAAAAGATTTTATCTATACCAATGGCTTTGTCTTTTTTTGAGAGAAAATGAGGAAGATCCACCCGCACATCAATCAGTAAGGTCTCAATACTTGAGAATGCACTATCCAAGATTTTCTTAAATTATCGATATGGATGATTGATTTAGTCAAATTGCACTGCATCAACAATTTTTTCTTATAAAACTTGGGAAACAAAACAACAAAATAAAAACTTTTTTCTATTATAATGGCTAAATGCTAATGAATAATTAATGAATATCAATAAATATCTTTATTTGACAATCAATAATGTCAAGCTTCAAATAGTGATGGCAAACAATGGCATAATAAAACTTGGGTGGTGTCCCCATTGCAATTCATTTGAAACAAAACAACAAAAAAACTTTTTTTTATTGTAATGACTAATGACTAATTAATGAATATCAATAAATAACTTTATTATGACAATCAATAATGTTAACCTTAAAATAGTGATGACAATATAGTGATGGCAAACAATGGCATAATAAAAACTTGGGTGGTGTTCCCATTACATGCCTTTTGAAACAAAACAACATAAAAAACTTTTTTTCTATTATAATGGCTAATGAATAATTAATGAGTATCAATAAATATCATTATCATAACAATCAATAATGTTAACCTTCGAATAGTGATGGCAAACAATGGCATAATAAAAACTTGGGCGGTGTTCCCATTACATTTCCTTTGAAACAAAACAACAACAACAACAACAAAATTCTATTATAATGTTAATGAATAATTAGTGAATATCAATAATATCTTTATTATAACAATCAATAATGTTAACCTTGAAATAGTGATGACAAACAATGGCATAAGAAAAACCTAGCAAAGACCAAAAATCGCAAGAGGACTACAAGTTTTGGGAGCAATTTGGGTGGTTTTTTTGGATGACTCTAATATGTTAATATGATTTTTTACTTTACTATTAGCCCATGCAATGCGCTTGGTTGGCAATATATGGCTGTGATTGTATATCCGTAAAAACTACACCCATCGCACTCTACTTGAGCATCATCCTTCTACCATGTTTTATTTTGAGTCCACGGATTTAACAAGATGCCAAATCATCCAATTTCTATAGGAATCCAACAAGATCCTAGTTTATGTTCTCATGGTAAGTGCTTGTCTTGTTTTGCTTGGGATCGACATAAACAAAGCAATCCCTCCATGTGAGATCTCAATTTATTATCATAATTTATGATTGGAAGGATGACTGCTTGGGAATGCCAAAATAAAGCTTCTTGTTGGAGGGAGAAAAAGTCTAGTAGTCAAGTTGACAAGGGTTGATATGTTGATCAATTAATCTTAGTTGTTACAAAAGAATCCTTTTATTGCCTCCTTTAATATCCTATCAGAGCTTCGTTATATGTTTAGGTGCTTTTACGAACCTTTATTTTGAAGTTGCATGACAACCCAAGTTGCATTGCAGCTTGAGTTGCATAGTTATGTTACAGGATTCTCATCTCCTTTTGTTTGGAAGAGATGTAGGAGATAAGGAGGAAAAGAGAGGGAGCAATCAAGGGAGATATAGAGATAAAGAAAAAAGAGGGGAAAGAAAAATAATGACAAAGGATATCTAGAGATGGAGATGGAGGAGGTGGCTGCCGCCACCAGAGGAGAATGGGAAGGAGGAGGAGGAGGAGGAGTGAAGAGGAGGAGGTCAGAGGAGAGAAGAGGGGGAGCAATTGAGGAGATGAGGAGTTAGAGGAAGAGGAATAGGATGAGGGGTTGGAGGAAGTGCACAGTTAGAACAACGGAGAGCCTATAAATAGGCTTTTCCGGAATTAATCTAATACAATCCAATTTCTTTCTCATTGGTACTCTATCTTTCAAGAGTTTTTCTGCAGATAAAAACTTTTTCCACCCTTCAACTTTTTGCTTTCTATTTTTTTTTATTTTCTAAACATCTGAAAGATTCGATCGTGTCAAACCTTTCCAGTAATCGTGCTTATGAGAGGAGAATCGAGCTGAGCTGGATTATTATACTTTGGAGACGAGATCGCTGTAGACCCACACGTAGGGGATGAATCATGTTCTTAAGACAGTGTACATCGCACGCCTCAATCCAGACAAAGTATTTTCAATCTTCTGAATTTGTTTTGTAGATTATTCTTTTATAATAGTATTCTATAATGACAGTATAGCAATTTTTAGGCAATATATTTTTTTCCAACAATTTTGGCTGCACAGTTATGTTGCAATGCTTTGGACTTGAGTTGTAGTTGGGCTGCTACCTGACCTACAACCTGCAATTGACTTGCAAACCTCTAAACTGCAGTTGCCTGCAACTCAATTGATCATGTCTGGACCTGCAAGAGAAGATTTGATGTAATTTTGTGCTAGCAGCATCAGCCTTGACAATAGTTGAATTCAGTTCAAAACTTTTCAGGGAAACCATGGAAAGATCATCTATATAGCAAATCGTTTAGCACCTCCAATTCCTAAGATCTTTGAACGAGGAAAAATTCTAGATTATGCATCATGCAATCGTGACAAGGATTACGAAACTTGCATAATGTTATTCGTAGTATGGTAGAGGATTTAACATTTCCTACACTCTACATAATTAATTATGTCCTTAATTTTGTTCCTTTAGAGAGTATAAGATTTGTTATTTAATTCAGCCAATTAACTTAATGACAAGCATTATGCATCAGGCATCAGCCGATTAGTTAATGAAAAAGCATCGTTTACATCTCAAATAACAAAAAAAAGCATCACCCTGATAAGCCGGCTCTATAAACTTCACACAGGAAGTCCCGCTTGGCGTCCCTTTCTTCTTGCCAACCCATCGGCAATGGCATCAGCAGCCCTTGCCATGTAAAGAAAATGGATATTATAAGAAGCTTATTAGGTCAAATGCTGTTGAACTCAAGGAAGTGTTTGGACGCGTCATCTTGAGCAATGTTTGGATGCAAAGTTGGCATGCTATCAAAGAGAATTTAGAACTTCTAAGCAAACATTCTTTGAATGATAGCATAGGTTTTCGACATTTTGTTTTTTGGCCACTTACTTTGTTTTAATTTGTAAGAAGAGCACCCAATTGTCTTTACTCCACTAAAGCGTATGAACATCCGCTGCTCAATGACATTCGCTGGCTGGTGAGAGATTACGGCTCCTTTCAGACTGTTCATATGTATCGAAAAGGCGAATAGGATTGCAGACTAGGTTACCTCCTTTGCTACTCAACACTTGGAAGAGGTTCTTTGAACGTGTTATATATCTGCCCCTCCTCCTCTATGCCATCTCCTTTTCTTCGACTCTTTCGGATGTACTTATGTTAGAGCTGTGTGAGCAGTCGTTGTAGCAAAAAAAACAAAAAACCAAAAAATACCTCTAATTGCATTTAGGCTCTATAGTACCCTAAGATTGCTTTGAAACAGCAGGTATATTAACATCGATGGAAATTTGTGCAATCACAAAATAAATCAAGAGGCCGGATAAACAGCAAATAGAGCGTAAGTGAAATGATAATTGAGAAAAAT
>JAOXJJ010000316.1:5011467-5025762 GCA_025769935.1 Phoenix roebelenii | reverse complement strand
TTCTGTTATATTTGTTAATAGTATTTAATTTGGTTCTTCTTTTATCTACTTAACTTTCTTACTAACCTGTTATATATATAGTTCTTTCTATTAACTGATGAGGGAGGTGAGGAAGGTCTAACAATTCCAACCACAGTTTACGTAAGTGAGCCCAAATTCCTGCTTGTTAAGTGGATTTGTAACCTATTCTCCCCACCCTTGGACTTGAGATATTCTGTTGCCAAGTAAGATCTCAGGCTTAAATGCAACATCCCGAATGAGGCCACTCACATCGAAGTCCCTCCCGTTCGCTTTATTTCTTTCACCTGAGTCTCCACGTCAAACTGGACCCTGTAGGGTATCAAATTTAAAGCCGATGGGTGTAGATTTGTACAACTGCAACCAGGCCTTGAAATTGTGGGCTGAACATGGGACTTAAAATCCAACTTTCCTCCATCTCGGACTCAATGGGCCAACTATTTGGTCTGAGGTATGCCTAACTTGGACGAAATCTAAAGCATGATGACCGGTCTATAGCCCATCGGATGCTAGAAAATCCTGCCTCGAAGCCGTTCAGGCTCCAAAATACCCAATGAAACTGAAGTTTTTTCATTTTTGAAAATTTTCGACGAAGTCATGCCTCTCAATTTGGAAGGAATTAGGCAAAATAATAAAAGAGCGTTGATGCATAAACCAAGATCTAGCACAAAAATAATATTTTATTTTTTAAAATTATTTTCACTAACCATTTGACTACTTATATCGAATGATATCATTGCTTCACTAGGGAAATGCATGCTGCAACTCTTGCATGAGGCGAGAGACCACCGTGCATGGCAAATAGGGCTGCAGTCTGGGTCGCCTCCTATGTCGTCCGGTACTCCGAAGATTTTTTGTGGACGTCCGGATCAGATGTTCCTTCTGCTTTGTTGTCTTTACTTTTTCGTGATCTAGATGGGTGTACTCATGTTAAACTTATATGAATGAGTAGCCATTTTTACCCACAAAAAAAAAAAAGAGACGCATGCAGCACCTACGCCCTTCTGACGTCGCAAGTTACACCTACTTGCTATTATTTTTTTTTATGTCGGGCCCAATAGCATGAGATGAGCGGCGCCTCTTTGGGAGAAGAAAAGGTGAGGTCAACTTGAAATTAGGTAGTATTTCTCATCAAACAGCCTGCCATACCAGTTACCTGCTTTGCCGATGGAACTAAGCTGGCTAGTTTCCCTACATCTTTTCCTCAGCCTCATTAGGTCAAAGGTATACATACTCCTACAGAAATTTCACAAGCTCATGTGCCTAACTCGCTAACATGCAACTCTCCCAAAAAATTCCTAAAACTTAGTGTTAGCACCTCATCCACATGACCAATGACTTTAACAACTCATTGTCATCACATGTTCGCTAACCTTGTTGCCTTGGTGTTATTCTTGACGATCCTACCATGTATAACGAATCAATCTTATATTTTGCTAGCAAAGAAAGCCAATCAATCTTTCATAGACTGATTGGATATCAAATATATATATATATATATATTTATTTTTTTTAAATTATTGATTAGGAGATTGAAATATATTACCTGTGATGATATAGATTATAATCCCTGCTTAAGATTTTAAGCATTTGCTGTTTTGCATGCAAAGGTAAAGCAGTGAACTTTTCTCCCCTTGGAATGAAGTGGAAGGGAAGGAAAACACACGCACGCACACAAATAAAAGGACAGGCATGCATGTGCCACTGCTCTTCCCTTCCTTGCAGCATCCCCCGATCCCCCACGAGAAATTAACAAAAAACCAAACTGTCCCCACGCGGTTTGAACGCGTCGCAGATTCCACTTGGAGATGGGTTCGGGTCGTATCTTAGGCACGAAAGAACGATTGATTTTCTTGCGCAACATCCACCGTTGGATGTCTGCCCGCACAGATCTAGAAGCGGATATTGTGCGATCCAACGGTACGTTCGCGCGAAGGAAGGTGAGTCCTTCTTTCTAGTGCAACAGGCGACGACGGAAACAACCGCAATTTATTGCAAAGACGCGTCTCCCTTCCCGTGCGCTCCACGTCGGAAACGCCGCTGTCCCCCCCTCACGTGCCTTCCTCTTCTCAATCTTAATCAGATGGCTGAGGATCTGCGGCATCCTTCCTGAGAACCGTTAGATTTCACGTGCGAGGTGTCACGTCTCCGACGGCGGCGGCGACGGAGAGGGGCCGGACTTTAGGATCGCTTGGATTCGGGGAGAGAGAGAGAGAGAGAGAGAGAGAGAGAGAGATGGCCTCCTTTTTGACCACGGGTGTGACCATGGGTTAGATTTGCTAACCTTGGAGTAGAGTTCACCGACGTCTAGGTTCAGTTAATGGGGGCGGATATAGCTTTGCTTACCGTGTATTTAATTCTTTCTGTCTTGCTTTGCGGTTGAGGGTAGATCCAACCGACACCATCACTATTACTTTTTATTTTTTACCAAGCGGACGTTAAGCTACCGTTGGAGCTGAGCCGAATGGTTCATGACCGCTTCATGTCGAACCAAACCGGAGAGGTCGCAAGAGCTTTTATTGTAGAAACCTTCTCATCTCACAGTTCTATTGGAGTTTTCTCTAAAGAAAAATTTTATACAGACATGATATAATGTGGCCCCCTGCACTCCAATTTATTTTATATCTTTTAAACTTTTTCCATTTTTTCACCTGATGAACCATTTTAATTCAAATATTACAAACAAAAATTGTGATAACTTGGATACAAAGTATAACTTCATCGTTGATGTTACATTTTGCAATTTAAAAAGTATAGTGTACTTCTGAAATAAGCTAAGTTTGCCTAAATATTTTTGATTCTCTTAATAAGTATAAGATAATTTAATTATATATAACATTAAGATTGCACAACATTAATTTATCTAAATCAATTATTTAATTATATTATACTGGAACAGAGATAACCAAGCTATTTTGATGTATACTTAAGTATTTACAAAATAACAATATAGGATTGACTCATTATTCTTTTTTTTGGCTATAATAAAAAAATATGTTTAATTTTATAAATTTATAAATATGATCCTAAAAGTGGATTAATCAGAAAAATAAATCAAAACCTAATTATAATTCTCTTGAGGCCAAACTCAAAATATCAACCAGAAAGATTTTTTTTAAAATTTTGTAAAAATCAGCTAATTAAGGTGCCAATTTTTCAAACAGATCCTAAATTAGAAGAATTATCCAATGCTACCTTTCAGTGACAAGCAAAAGTTAAAAAAAAAAAAAAATCGTACTCCGGTGCTGAAGCAAAGCAGACCGGACTCTGTCCAAACTCTGCGGTTTGGGTTTATATTTGTCCGTCCCACAAGCATGGGACTCCGAGTTCACGTCCGTTTCCTAACGAAACAAATGCTGCGACGCCCGATACTGACACGATTGTACGACACCAAAGAAGGAAAGATAAAAAAAGATGGAAGAAAACCTAGGGTTAGGGGAAAACGGGGTCAGGGTTACCCAGGGGTCAGGGCGGGCAGACCGAGGCGGGAGGGAAGGAAGGTATCACGATGGCGTGGAAAGCTGGGGAAAAGGCCTGGCCGGGCGTTGGTTTCCGTAAAATCCAAGTCCGCCGCAGTCCGACTCACTCCGCTCTGCTCTTTAACCCTGCAAACCACCATTAACAATTATTTTATTATAATTGTTATCGTTATTAACTGCATCAGCTGCAAGGCTTCATCTCGTGGCTCTCTGCCTTCCAATCTGGGAAGTAGAATAAAGTATTATTAATAGTAGAATAAAATTACACTGGCTCGAGCCGTGACTCATATAGATCACCGGCTTGAGCCGTTCGAGGCTCGGAAGAACCATGAAGAGGGACCATCCATTGCACTGTACCATTTGAATAATGATGAGAGATAAAATAAGTATTTAAAAAAATTAATAAGACTGCGAACTGGATGACCACCCATGTAGAATAAAAAACTGCTTTGAAAATTTTGGGATATTTTGTTTTTCGATTTTATTGAATATATAATACGAATCATGTATTTTAGAAAAAAAAAAAACGACAAACGAAGGGTTACTTGCTGGAAATATTTGTTCGTTGACCGAAAAATTTTTCTTTTCCTTTTGTTTTTTACCTCAGGTAAAAAAAAAAAAAAAGAAAAAAACTTACCGTTGGTGCATGAAACTTTTGAATAGCGTGCAAGAGATCCGGTCCCTATCCTAGCATCCTTGCAACTCTAGGTGTAGTTTTATGACGTGTGTTTTACTTTTGACATCATGGAGACATCTCATGGATGTTGGTTTGGAGTGAAAAAGCCTTTGGATGGTAGAATAGATAACGTTGGTGAAAGGTTGTGATGGGTGAGAGCTGGATAGCCACCGGCCTCCTTCGGGACTAAATAATTATTAAAAAATAATAATAATTAAATATTTTTAGATTTTTATTCCAAAAAAATGACCATCAAGAACTGGTTTCTTTTAAATTACAATATAATAATTACATGTGTATAATTGCTGGATATTACTATAGCTAAATGTGTAGAGGATCCACCATCGATGTCTGTATGATTTCTTGGAGAAAATCTTTAATTGAAATTATGTTAGCAGTTATGAAAATCATGTAAGAACACATTTATGCAATTTGATGAAAAAGATGAAACACAAACCAACGGCTTGACAAATATCTTCTTAACCTTCCAAAAAGCTTACACATCTCCTTTTATAACCCTCATCGTGGCCTCGTTACAACCATCAAATACCTAAGTTCACTTTAAGCCACAGCCCTAGACGTCGGCATCCCCAAGAATCTTTATCATGCCTAATTTGAACCAAGGTTTAAAATAATTAATTTTCCCGTTATCATGCCCTAAACAACCCCCTTCCAAAAAAAAAAAAAAAAAGGCAATAGTAACAATTATAACTATTATAACAACTATTATTTAACTCAAAAAGATAACTTTTTTCAAATTTTTAGTGTAATTTATTATGATGGTGGTATAATTGATGGTAACAGAAAAATAACGGTGTTATCTATCTTATTTTTTAGATAAAATAGTATATTTTTAGACTATGCAGTCACCTCTGAATGAACTTTTGAAATAAAATAAATTAAATTTAAAATTATTATTTTGTTCAAAAGAAGTTATAAATGAAAATAACAATGGCTGTAATGATCCATTATAATAGGAAATAATGAAAAATAACAAAAAATAATGGTCATAATATTTTTTTATATTATTTATCTTAATAGGGATTATTGCAACTGTTATAACAAATATAATACCATTGCTTAAAAACATGACTTAAAGTCAATGAAGATTGCAGCTCAATGTAAATTTGTCACCTCGCTCCTAGGATTTGACTACCATGTCAATATTAATAACCGTACATTTTTGTTTGCGACATGTAATCTCTAAATTAATCTACTTTTAACTATATATGCAACACCTTTGGCTTAGAAATTTGCAATTATAATTTGTTGATATTTTAATCACCACCCGCTCAAGTTCCATCCATCATGGAAAACCTATTCTTGTAACCATGGGAAAAAAAATAATAAGAAAATAGAAAGGCTGACTTCTATTTTAATGAGGAGTATTTATTTTATCAAAAAAATCGTTATTGACATCTTTTGTTGAAGACAAATTAATTCAGTAATCAGTGCATACATATACATATGTATATAGACTATAAATTATGCCAAAACAACTAAGATTTTTGAGAGAAAAATATTGCTAGATACTAACTAATCTCACATATAGAAAAATAAGGAAGAAATCAATATCTGTTTTATGAATAGTATAATACGAGGGGTTGTAAGAATATTAGATATACTATAATATACAGCAAGATTAACCAGAAAGATGATTTGACTGCTCACTTTTTATATAAGAATGACGTAGTTCTCATATTTGAGTATGCAAACTCATTATCGAGATTCACAGTTGCAGAATTAAGATGGTCTCCACTTTTGAGAAGCTAAGTTGTCTTCACTCTAAGGAAAGCTATTTATCTCTAAACAGTTGATGGTTATTGGTTTGACAGAAAGTAACACATGATAAAGTATGATATTTTAGTTCAGCAGAAGCGATCTAATTGCTGTGATAGATAGGATGTCATTATTCTGATGTGATGCTATTTATACACATAACATAAACATTCAATAGATATCATCATTTTGAGCATTAGCTACCATGCCCTCATTTAACCATTGGATTACCATATGCAGGAGAAGAAAGAAAAATACAATAAGTGGATTTCAGTTTGAATATCCATAATCATCTAGCAGTCATGATATTAGCCCATGAAGAGACAAAATAAATCAAATATTGTTTTCTTTCCTTTGCATGGCTCTTTCAAATCTTAAAAGCTTTATGATCCCCTACTCCAAATAATAGTTTCACAAATAGGAAACATAACCTTCTACCCTATGTCATTTCATGCTCTCAATTCTTATTACGCATAGTTCGCCCTATATCCTCCAACACTGATTTTATTCTTCATTTATGCGGACTAGATATATATTATTGACTAATTCAGCTCTTATTGTACTTTCAATTTTGATGTTCACGATTCAAACTAGCACTTACGTTCATATATCTCATTTTTTAATTGTTTATATTTTTGAAATCAAATGGTCATGATGCAACATTTTTTTGTGATAAGATAGATAAATTAATTACTACAGGTATATATATATATACACACACATCCATAAAAATTAAAAATTAAAATATTCCAAATATTGATGTATGTTGAAGAATTTTAATATATTATAGTTTCACAACGATTGACCATATAGTTTACCATTGAGTCTGTAGTATTTAGCATAGAATCCTATAATACAAACTAATATAATATATATATATATATATGTATGTATGTATGTATGTATGTATATTGAGAACTAGAGAGGGAACTTCAACCGAAATTAGGAGGCAGCCGGACTCAGCCGGTCCAATTTATATGGATATTTAGAAATTTCAGATTCCAATTGAGGGTGCTACCTGTCAAATAACTACCTTACCAAACCGAGCCCCAGCCAGAGGCTGAGCCGGAGCCGGTTTTATTTTCCCACCTTCCATAAAATCCAAAAGCCGCAATGTAGGAGGTCCCCAAGACGGACAAACCACCATCATCGCGTGACACGTGTCCATTACCCCACACGACCCGGTGACTCCCCGGACATCTGCCAGTATCCGTGGACACGTGTCCATATTTCATTGGCCAGATCCCATTGATTGGTGTGGGCCTGACACCAGATGACGAAGTCAACAGCCGGACATTGCGTGCCAATTAAGTGGATTATTAATGGGACTAATCACGGGATTAACAGAACTAAAGAGATGAAGGGGGCTTATATAAAGCTACCACCAGACCCCCTCTTCTTCCCAGGGAGAGACCCCAGCCCAAAAGCCTTATACCCGCCTCCACCTTCGGTGAGTTCGAGTGATTCCTCTCAGAAGCAAAAAAAAGATTCAAGGTTTGTTCTCCGAACTCTTCTCTCTCCCTCCCGCTCTCTCCCTCTCTCTCTTTTAATCTTCTCTCTGAATCTCTCTCTGTAATCTTCTAGTTCTTAAAAAAAAAAAAGAAGTCCAATTTTGAGGTCCTTTTTTTTGAATAGGGAGCCAGAGGATTCAGAACAGAGATCCAGAGTTTTTTTTTTTTTACTTCTGGATTTCATCCTCTATTTCTTTCTTTTTTTCTTCTTCTTCTTCTAGTTTTCTCTGATTTATCAGCAGACAGGGTTGTTTTTTCTTTACCCTTGGAGTTATTTTGTCCTTGTTTCTTGATCAAAAGAGGCAACCTTTTAATTCAAGGCCTCTTGTTTTAGGTGTTTTCTCTGATTATCCAGTCCCCTGTTCTTTGGTTTTGTTTAAGAACCAGGTGGGACTCAGCTTATTCCTCTCTTTTCCTTCTTAAAAATCCTATCCTTCCTTCTTTCTTCTGATTTCTCCTCTTCCTTTGTTGTATTGAAAATCCAATCTTTTTTTTTTCCCGCTTTTCCTCTTTGTTTTAGCTTCAAAATTTTACTTTTTCTTTGTTCTTCTTTTATCTTAGATTTTATGGCTGCAGCTATAGATTTGTACAGTAGCCATCCAGTTTTCTCTTCAGACCCCTTCAGTGAGGAGCTTATGAAAGCATTTGAACCTTTTATCAGAGGTGCTTCCTGCTCCTCCTCCTCCTCTCCCTCTCCCTCCCATTACTCTACCTCCACGCCTGAGACCCACCCGTCGTTCTCATCCTCTCCCTTTCCCTCTTCTTCTACCCCTTCTCCTTCTCTATCCACTTCTTCTTACCCCTTCTCCGCCCTTTCCTCCACCATCTCTCCCTACTCCTCCCCACAAAATCCAATCTTGGATTGCTCTTCGCCGGGCTTCCTCGGCTTGGACCCCTCCGATGTCAGCCCCCCCGGTCCGATCGGTCTCAACCACCTCAGCGCTGCTCAGATTCAGCAGATCCAAGCTCAGTTCCAATTCCAGCAGCAGCAGAGTCTCCTCGGGGCCCGGAGAGTGTCACGGGACCATGCCGCGCCGAGCTTCCTCGGCCCCCGGCCCCAGCCCATGAAGCACGCCGGCTCACCACCCCCACCGCGGCCCGCAAAGCTCTACCGGGGCGTCCGGCAGCGCCACTGGGGGAAGTGGGTCGCCGAGATCCGTCTCCCCAAGAACCGGACCCGCCTCTGGCTCGGCACCTTCGACACCGCCGAGGAGGCGGCCCTCGCCTACGACAAGGCCGCCTTCCGGCTCCGCGGCGACTTCGCCAGGCTCAATTTCCCCCATCTCCGCCACGAGATCGCTCGCGCCGCCGGCGGCCCCCTCCACTCCTCCGTCGACGCCAAGCTCCACGCCATCTGCCAGAGCCTCGCCACTTCTCCGAAACAGATCATCCCACCCCTCCGAACCACTTGCACCCTTGAGCCTGCTTCCGAAGCTGTGCCCGATGTTGGCCGGCGACCGAACGCGGCGAAGGGCGAGTCGGGCTCGGAGGACTACAAGTCGGAGAGCTCGTCGGAGGGTGGCGAAGACTACTCGTCCGGGTCGTCTCCGGCATCGGAGGTGCAGCATTTGGACTTTACCGAGGCGCCGTGGGACGAATTGGAGAGCTTTGTGCTGCGGAAGTATCCTTCGTCGGAGATCGATTGGGATTCCATCCTTGCCTAATCTCAGTAGTTACTGTCTCCACTGGCTGCGGCAAATGGGATTTTTTGACCTTTGCTGAGCTGCTGCAGATATTTCAAGTAGGAAGGCTTATGTTTTTATATTGTTTCAGTGTTTTGGGTGTTAGGTTTTGCATGTGTTATGTGGTACCAAGCCTCCTGGTTTGCTGGTTTTTATCTTGGCAACTCCAGTGGGGGGGGGGGAGAGAAGTTTATGTTGCTATGATGATGACTGTAATTGTAATCCTTGTGTAGCTTCTGTAATTATTTCCATGTATTGTAATGTGAATGTGCTTTCTAGTTTGTGTATGTGATGTGAATGAGAGATGCATGTCCAAGCTTCGCAACAAGTTATGTCTGATAAATCCTTTATAATTAGTTCTATTCTATTCTTTTTTAGGGAATACTAGTGGAATGATGTGTTAGATGATGAGTTTTAAAATATTGCCATTCTGTGTTTGATGAAATTTGGTAGAGTATGTTCGATGCTTAATTATAGATATTATTCAACTGGTAGCTAATCTCTGTTCTGATGATGTTCTCAAAATGAAACATATTTGGTGAGGGCGAGAATATCTGACCGAAGAAAAAAGAAAAAGTTAGGCATAAGAATGAGACTAACAGTTCATATGAATGGTCTGAAAAATGAGGATGGGATTATTCTTCATCGCATCTCTTGTATAGAGACTTGGTAGGTATTTAGGTGGAGTTTTCTGAGAAACGAACAAATCCTTTTTGTTAGATCTCCTGCACAAGATCCTGGTGCCGGATTTCTGGATATCATCTAGCTGTAAGATTTAGTACTTTTGCAGGTGGTTGGGTCGGGCCCTGAAATTATTACCTGCTGCCCGAGGGCCAAAGCCTCCTGATGATGCCAGCCGCAAGCAGTACGCCAGTACCCGAACAAGCTTCTTCTCTAATATGATAACATCTTGGCTAAAACCTCTCCTCATTTCTACCACGCTATAAACATCTTGTTACATGACTAATTTGAAAACCAAAGGACTAACTTTACCCTTATCACTGTAATTACTATGAGCCTTGGCTGTACCCTAGAGACTGCTTAAAAATAGTTACCTTGGTATGGTAATATCTGATATTTTATGTTGGTAAGGGTGAAAGATTTTTATGTTGGCTTCTTGTACTCTTGAGACTGTTCAACTATGGTTGCCTTGATATAATATTTGGAAAGATGGGAAGAAGCATCTGGAATCCCTTTGCCTATCCTGTGAAAAGGACCCTGTGGTCACATGGAACCAGCCTGTTCCCATGTTCACCCCCACTTTGCTTTAATTTATTGCCCATGCCAGTCTCCAAAGCTAACCCCACCACCACCAAAGCCACCCAACCAACCCTAGTCTATTTCTTTGTTCTTATTCCTCCTCCTCGCATCCCCAAAGAATCCTTGTTGCTTCCAAGAGATTGCTTGGACCAGCAGGAATCCTTCCAGAAGTGATCTCCTTTCTTGCAACTTGCACAAATTTATGCATTCTTCAGTCTTCATCCCATTACTTTGCTGCTGCATGAAAGCACCCAATCCATGACCTTAATAGATAGATATCTGCTTGGATGTGAATCGCTCGAGTCAAGGGAGGTGGCTTTTCCTACAACAGTGGACTGAAGAAAGTTGGGTAGGAAAGTGACCGAGTTGGCATATGATGCTTTTCACACTGGGAGAATATATTTATCTCAGATAAAGAGAGGACCTTAGGATTGCGAACCACTGCCCAGAATATTCATTGTTTTTCCTTTCCACTCCGGTGGAAGTTGGAGGCTAGTAGTAAATTATCCGCCAAGCAAGCGCTTGGTCAATAATATGCAGCAGACATGACTGTTTATCTTAATGTTGTTTAGCTGTGTAACTGTTCTTCTAGTATCCATCAAGTGCGTATGTTACTAGTTTTTCTCAAATTATGGAGTATATCTGGAATAGTCTGACCTAAATGTTCTTATAATATCCATCGAATGCGCATGCTACTAAGCTACGTTGAATTCAAATCAGGTAGGAAGCCTAAGCAAAAGATACGAAGTAGAGAACAAATTTGATACTTGATATGGAGACAGTATAGCTGCATTCCTTCAGGTTCTCAAAAACTAGATCCAACAATAAGTGGATGCTCACAAGCCATGAAGAGCACGACTTGTCGTTTCCCTAATGCTGAATGGATGGATGCTCAGGAACGCCAACATCAAAAATTAGAAAATATCAAATAACTACATGAACAAAGGACTCAAGTTCCGTGGGAGTATCATCCGAGTGTCGAAACAGGACCATCTCGTCACTATCTCAGCATCTTTATCGGCATGTCTTAGGACATTCTCTATCCTAAATGTTTGGATAAGGCAGAACAATGGTACGTCCCATTTTATGAAAAAATGGGGACAATCCGAGATGTAAAATCTTGATGAGAACCACAAGGATTAGTATGCAAAGATGAGTCTACAGCTGATTCAAGGATGAAAACTTTACGGAAGCATAGCATCTGGCACGTGGCAAAAGGAGCAGTTGCTTGCCGGTAAAGTCTCCTAGAGGTTATAGTAACTTGGAAGCAAAGTGGCTCCACCAATTATCTGGATCAAAAGTCCAACCTTTATTTTGGAGGAGGATGGGGAAGGCTATCCCTAGTTATGCGACCCTTTAAGACTAACAGCAAAAACCGGCACCACTACAAAACAAACTGGGGAGAATGTTTTTTCTTCTTTTTTTTTTTTCCAATGTTCTCAAACATACAGCAAAGGCCATGATGGAGGCGATAAGAACATCCAATAAATTTAGGTTGAAAGAATAGCACTTCAGTAAGTGAAATATGATTTAGAGAAGCCTTCATTTGGAGGATGTCCATCGGATATGTTAAACCATCAACCTTGCATGAATTGGACAAGGCTTGCAGTTGGCGTGAAATAACGCATCAGCATAACACAAGACCACGTCATTTGAAGCAGGTAAATGGCAACAGCCTGACCATGGAGCTGCCAGTCCTGTTTATAGTTTTATGATCATAAGGTTGGTCGAGCATATCTTTGTTCTGTAAGGACAAAGATAGGAAATCATCTTTCTTGTGTCTCCATATGTGGGTTTGAAAACATAATGGCCTTTGAGAACCTTTTGTTTTTTGTTTTTCCTTTTTTTTTGTAGGTGGCGGCACAATAGCCATTATAGAGATCCATGACCAATCCTAGCCCTTGAATGAAAGCAACCACAATGGTTTCGCACTTATAAACAGGTAGGAAACTACACATTCAGGTCAGTATAAAAGTCACTAATAGGATGCAATAGTTTCAGATTTGGGTGATTAAATCATCGCACAGCTAAGAACATAACAAAAAATTAAATGAAAGTTGCAATATATGTCTGGAAAATTTACTTGTTTTTTCTTCTACTTGTGAGCATCTCATGCGGTCCATAGTCATCTGCTACAGAAATTTCTCTGTGATCGCTGCAAATGCTCCTTCATCAGCAAATCGATGCATTTAAATGACTTGAATATGAGGGTTGACAGCTTCAAGCAATCTTCAAGATCCACAACAAAGCCACCATTCTTGGTGCAGCATAGAGAAATGAACAAAAATAATTGTTGACTCAATCCCATAAATAGTCTGCATGAACTCAAGATGATTTGATTGTGGATCTTAAGAGAACCATCTGCAGCAATCCTCCCTGAGAGAGGCTGCTCTTGGCGGGCAAGCACATGAGGTTACATGAAAGTCCAACAATCAAATGAATTTTCCGAGTTCCATCTTTTTCTTGATTGCCCTTTGACCATGATATATAAATGAATCTAATATTCCAGAAACAGTAAATATACCTGGACACCGGTAATATCAAAACATTAGCTTAGGTCATTGAAATAAACTGAGATTAGATCTCTGACCTACTAACTGGAAATTTCAGAACTTGGAATACACCCTCCAACAGCAGAACAATACTATGAAACCATCTTCTATTGCAAAAATAAATAGTAAGCTTGTCTTTCAAAACTGAAAGGAGAAAACAGACATCATTGAAATTTGAAAAATGAATGTTTCATACACGAACTCATTCTATTGTTGGATGGCTTTGGATTTCAGAAATATCCAAACGATTTCAGCTACAGCCTACGTATTATACGAGGTGCATGACACAGTTTCAGTGAGGCATACGAAAGAATCATCTGTATGCCATGTGGCCTAGAATAGTTCTGCATTTGACTGTTAGCATGGTTATTTTGCATAATTCCAGGGAGAAATGCTATTAAATGCCTTCCATAATTTTTCCACCTGATTTTTCAGCACACTATCTCAGAAATTTTGTCAAGCAACTCATTTTGGCAAAATTTTTAATTAAGGATGAATAAGCTGGCTATCCTACCAAAATGTAAAGAGATGGTTTATGGTGACAAGCAACCATGAGCGAAAAGAAAATGAGAAAACGGAGAATGTTGAGGTAAAGTTGGCATATTTAAGGACAGAATTTGAAACCAAGTTCTTGAAAGAGCCTTAGGAGTTGCATCACTTGAGCTATATAATCAATCAGGCAA
This sequence comes from Phoenix roebelenii, assembly GCA_025769935.1. Taxonomy (NCBI): domain Eukaryota; kingdom Viridiplantae; phylum Streptophyta; class Magnoliopsida; order Arecales; family Arecaceae; genus Phoenix; species Phoenix roebelenii. The sequence goes on along the minus strand of JAOXJJ010000316.1, from coordinate 5,012,122 downwards.
GTGCTGAAGAAGGAACTAAGGAAAGAGAAACTGGCATTGCAAACAAAGCCTCTGGAAAGAGGAGATTGCGATTCAATGAAGTATGAGGGAGAAGGTTAGGAAGATACTCACAATGAAAGCACTTGTGAATGGTTGAACCTTGACATAAAAGAATTATGAGAAAGAACTTATGATAATAGAACCTTAAAGATGGTATGAACCTCGTAGCTTTGGTGAGAATATGCTAAAGATGATGATAATGTCCAAACATCATCTTATATCCTACTTTTAATTGTTAATCTTTATGAAATAATGCATCACAGTAAGCTCTGTGTAAGCCAGTAGGATTAAAAATAAAAGGTGGTGGGAGAGGGGGTTGGTTTGGAGGGCTCAACTAAGCCCACACAATCAGATCAGATATCCTAAGGGTCCGTTTTGAAGGTAATCTAGCATAAGAAAACAAATCCTATGTTAGGTTCTATGTTTGCAAGAAAAGTGGATGAGAGAGATGATAAAATAAATAGGGGCTCCTATGTTTATTTTCCTGAGAGAGAAGGTACCATAGGGTAATATTTATTTTCCCACGCTGGATTACATAGTGGAGGTAATCTGAAATTATTATTTTTTGACAAAAATACCCACTTATATTATATTAATAATATCATATAATTAATGC
>JAOXJJ010000316.1:4941160-5011438 GCA_025769935.1 Phoenix roebelenii | reverse complement strand
TTTATAAATATATTTATATATTGATTAATAATATATTTAATATATTAATATATTTATTAATAAATATTAATTATTAACAAATATTTATTAGTTATCGATAAATCTAACATAAAATTTATTAATAATTAACATATTTATTTATATACCAAACTATATTAAAATTTATTTACAATAAAAATATATTTTATAATATATATTATTAATTTGAAAATATTCATTAATTCATGTAAATATATTTCAATATTCGAAATTGACAGCATTTATGTAAGTGGGCCATAAATGGCCAATAAATAGGCTGAAAAAATGTTATTACTTAAATTATTTATTCAAGGGCATTGTTGAAACTTTGACAATATTTTTATATAAGATTATCTCCAACCAAACACAATAATCGTTTTCCAAGGCCATTTTCCGGAGTAATTTTTCCACCAACCAAATATGGTAAAATTTATTTTCCCCGTAATCATTTTTTCAGCTAAATGATTTTCAGGAATCATTAAATTACCCCGTAATCTGGCATACCCCAACCAAACGAACCCTAAGGTTACATAGAACCTCTTGAGTAAAATGTTTGTAAGAATAATGTGAATGAGAAATCATAATACCTCCAACTATTGCACAAACATTGGTCAAGAAGTGTAAGAACGATACGTGTCCCTCTGTGAAGGTCACCTGCAAATTACATTCATATAAGATGTCAATTATAGTGCAGAACACATTCAACAGTGTCATGATAATTGAAAATTTGGAATCAAGTATACTTTCCATATATTGGACTAAATGCAATTAAACAGAATAAATTTCATAACAAATAAGGAACAGCACATCTATCTTTAAATAGGTAAACTGTGAAATGATGACATAATAATGGAACACGAACTACTAACTGATAATAGATCCCAAGATATTATAAGAACAAAATGTTTCAATTTGCACACCCTAGTAAACATCAATAGATAAAATTTGCTCAGTCATCATATATGGTAAATAGAACAGTCATAAGAAATGCATTCAGCTCATTTAATATCTCAAAGATAACCAAAAAAACATATATAAGAAAAGGAAATGGTAATCAAACCACCAAATATGTTGAATTAAGTGGATAAAATAATTAATTGAAAAAAAGACCATTATGCAAGCTAAAAAGTCGAATCCAGAACTAAAGCTATACTTGTGAGAGTGTTACCTTAATTGGTGAAAGGTCATAAATGAAAAACACCCCAGGAAGATATTGAATTCGACCAACATCATCACTCTTAAAATGCTCCGTTACAGAAAACTGCGAAATCAAATGCAAATACATCTCAAGAGACTATCACACAAACAATGCAGAAATGACCATTGCAATCAGGGCTTCAGTTCTACCTGATTGGACTGGATAGTACGCCCACTTATGTCAGTGTAGACAGTAGGAACAACCTGAAAAGAATAGTTAACAAGGAATTCCCGTGGGTGAACATTATCATTTCAAACAGTCTCAAGGGGGCAACAGGAGATAGCTAGGGTCCTTGGCATATAAGAAGAAAGTAATGAGGTGGCAAATAGGATATATTATTTCATCTTCTACAAGACATAAGGAAGAAGACCAAGAAGACCAACCTTGATAAAATATTGATACATTCCATATGGTGTTCGTTGCACCCATTGCACTCTAAATATTTCAAAAACCAGGCATATTATGACTCAAATAGGAGTTCTATAACAGCATATACAATTTCAATAGTAAATGAAGAAGTTGAGGGTGTGGAAAGTTACCCATCAAGAGGATTTACAGCTCCAGGAAAGTATTCCCCAAAAGCCAATCTATTAATCTTGTGGCTAATCTGGCATCATCAGAGACATATTATATATTGAAACCGATTGACCAAAGATTTTAAAATGAACAAACATTTTCATGTTTATCCTTATAAACAATTTACAAATTAAGTCTTAATTTTTTCCTGATAAGGTTTGCTTACATTAAAACTATCCTTCTGGAATGGCAGCAAGTCATGCACATGCATATTTGACTGTTGGAAGCTTTTTCCTGGGGCAAAATGAAAATTTCCAGCCACCTTATTGACTTCCAAGAAACCGTAGATGTTGCATCCTTCACCTTCTTCATCTTTAATCCTCTGAAGAAAACCCTCCCTTTTGCACTATAATATTGCATCAAAAGTCAAGATCACCACTAGTGAAAGTTAAAATATTTTCTTTGGTTTAAAATATCATATATTATTTCTTATCAGGTGGTCACGACCAGGGGAATAAGGTTGCTCGTTGTATCACCTACCTTTAATTAGCCAATGTAAGCTGTCAACATCCTGGATGATTGGAATCGCCAAATTAAGAATGTTCCACGTATTCAATTATTTACACCAACAGGATAATTCACCGAATGGCAAAAATTGGTGATGGCTAGCAGCAGATAACAGTATTGTTACATAGATTGCAAACAGAATGGGAGGAACAAGGTACATGCCATATGACAATGAGGCCTTGCACAACATCGATAGCAGTAGCTATTGGGGTTCATCTATAGCTAATGCTGGCAATATTGCCAAAGAAACATGAAAAAGCATATAGGGAAAAGTGCAAGCACAAGTGGCTAACGTATAGCAATAAAGTAGACAGGTTCAGAAAATAAACCTACAAAGTGCAGTAAGAATTAAACATCATCATAAGTATTGTAGGCATGTGGTAGTGTGATTGCACTTGGCTGATGTATTTTTTTTCCTCTTCAAGAACATTCAGAACTTGCAATGGAATGGCTGTAACTTCCCTAATGTCAAAGTAGACCACATGCATTGTTCAACAACCTAGGACCTTATCCAAAATGGCTAACCGGAATGTATTTTTTAAGTTTCTTAGTTCTGTATAAGTACCCAAGATCTTTCTAGCAAAAAACCGATGTGAGACTAAACACACGCCCGCATGGGTCCTCACATACTCTCCCTGTTTAAGCCTTGACGTCCTCATTAGACTAAGAGTCTAAATTCATTCAAATCTAATCACAAATACCACGATCGGCTCACGGTCAGCCTCAATGAGCTCATGCTGCAGTGTCCCCTAGTACACATGGGTCATGGGCCAGGACCGCTCTGATATCATTTGTAACAACCTAATCTTCTCTGATACCATCTGTAACAACCCAGGACCTCACCCAAAAAGGCTAGCTGGAAGGTGCTATTTGAGTTCCTTGGCCCTGTACAAGTACCCAAGATCTATCCAATGCATAGCTGATGTGGGACTAAACATATGACTGCACGGATCCTCATGCATTGCCCTCTTCAAAAACATGCCTAATACTATGCCCTTGAAGCAAATTGGGTATCTATAATCTTACAGTGGAAATCTAAGGGCAAGTTAATTCTCCAAACAATGGCTATAATCAAAGCCTGTGAAACCATTCCGAACTGCCTGGTTTGGGGCATCTCGGACCATACCGGCGGCGAATTGGGATGGTTCCACCATTGATATCGAGACGACTCGCCGAAACGGAAGAAGGAGAAGAGGAAAAGAGAGGAGGGAGAGGAAGCAAGAGAGACCGGTCGGGGTCGGCCGGCGGAAGCCGGAGAGTGCGAACGAGGCGGAGGCTGGGGAGACGCCGAGTCTCCCCACCCTCCGCGCAGAGGCTCCCCGGCTTCCGCCGGCCGGCCCCGGCCGCCTTCTCTCTTCCCTCCTCTCCCTCTCCCTCCCTCCCCCGCTCTCTTTTTCTCTCTCGTTCTCCCTCTCCCCCGCCGTAGAAGATGCGTCGGTATGGGTCCGGCACAGTACAACGCGGCCCGTACCGACTGGCCCCACCGGACATACCAGTTGCCCGATACCGATTCCGCCGTCCTTGGCTATAATACTAATAAAATAATAAGTTTAACAAGCAAATAGATCAAATGGATTGGAATGTGAATCTTTGATTCCTACTACCTCTGAGCAAGGTAATCAGTCTATACCATTACATGCACCCTTACATTATTATGGCCCTTAATATAATTTGGATAGCAACATTATGCTAATGTCATCTAGATAACAACTTTCAGGACCATATGGGATGCTGCTGGCCTTTAAATTGGCATGCCAATTATTGTCACAACATCTCAAGTGAATAAAGTAGTCAAGTAAAATTGAAAAATCACTATGCAATGAGCAAATTGAAAAGGTCTATGCTTATGCAAGCAATCAGGATAACTTCAGACAAAACATCACAACCAATGATCAGAATATCAGATACAATGACATAATGAACGTCAAGATAAAAATAATGATGATCCAAGTCATATGTGAAAGTATACATATAACTTTGCTCATGACCATGGAAAACGATGAACTAGGTTAACTTTAAGAAGCAAGAATTTTGTCAGCATAATAATGCAAGAACTTAAAAAATGAAGCATGAAGCAATAAGGTCTCATATTGAGATACCTGATCAATCAAATCGGGGTTTGACAAACCCCAACCCTTTTTTCTATATGCTTCACGAACTTCTTCACAAGAGTTGCAACAATCTTCATCCGACTACAAGAACACCCAAACCCAGATGATTGGTCAGATACTATTGCATATGAATCGCTTATAACTGATCCCATGATAAGCTAGGACACAGTAGTGTAATTAGAAAATCACAACACAGAAGAGATGCTGACTGCACAATTTAGTGATTAAGTAGCTACAATAATATATTTGGATAAAAGAAATCAGTGAGTGAAGCAACACAAAAACTCCTCATGATTATTTGATTTTAATGACAAGAAAAATACATCCTATATGTAGAAACATTTGTTTAAAGGACATCATGCTATCATAATTTTACTCACAGATAGAGAAAGAAAATTAATTTCATAATTTGGTTTTATGGTCAATAAACAAACAGCACATTTGGTATGAACTCATATTTGTTGAAAATCATAGGTGCTTTTCAAGCTATAAATAATTAGGGTGACGCATGTCAAGATTACCTGACACTGTCTGATACCTTATCATACTAGTCTACCACTTCTCATTTCTAAGTTCCCATAATTCATAAATAATTAGGGCATGCTTCTCTTTCTGAGGCAAACCGTTGCGCCTGTGATCCTCAAGTTAGGAGAGGGAGTCCATAGCTTTGTCACTATATCATGCATGTAGAATACATTATTTAATCAGGTATTGAGTACACAACATTAGCTATCAAGGATTAAAATGTGAGTCTGCACAGGCCACTGAGGCAAGCATGTCTCCAGCCATTGCCTTACCACCAGCACGCAGCACTGTTGCATGCCAGAGCATGCATGCCAGTGTGTGCTTTATGTGCCAATGCATAACAATGATTGACCCCGCAGCATGACAAGTATCTTGCCAGTGCCAGTCCAACATAGCAGCATGAGGCGTACCCATATTCTAGAACAATAAAGTTCTCCAATTGGCTGCTTGACTTAAATATATGCTCCAAATTGCTTCATTGTGTCAAACCATGCTCTCTTCCTTTTTTCACCAGACCCTCTAAATCATGAACCTTAGAGGTTTTCTGTAATCTTCGTGAGCCATATACATGAAGCTTTTAAGATTATTCTTTCTACAATTCAGTTGGCCCTCTAGCTTCTCTGCACAAGTGAAGAGGAGGAGAAAGTGATGACCCCACTAAACGAGTAGAGGAAAGGTCCCTGAGCCTCTCTGCATTGATGTGACGTTCCCTAAAACCAAATGATCGAGGGTTGATGTCATTATGAAAGCCAATAGTTCATTGTTCTCAAACTTTCTTGGTTTACACACTTAAGTATAGTCCACCTTGCATATTAGGCTTGCTTATCAAGAGTAACATTAGGTACTTAAATTTTACATGAGAGAACTAGAACTTTTGTACATTTGTATATTGGCTATTATCCTAATTGTACACTTGTTTGTCAAGTTTCAGCCTCCATATCATTGATGAGCCTCCATGATTTTCCAACAAAGATAGCCTTTTAGTCTAATATACTCTAGGACAGCATTTGGTTCGAAGAGGCATAAGGTCCAAAAAGCTTTTAAAAAGAAGCATAAGAAAGAGATAGCTGTTACAATCAAACCTGGCTTATCTCAAGTGTAGCTATTCCAAGGCTGTCATAAGCTATTCTTGGCATAAAGCCCTTATTTTGTGGGTGCCTCCATTTTTATAATGGACAAAAACACCCTCAGCCAAGAGTTATTCCAGAAATTGTAGCCAAATACAAAACAGAAATAACTTGTCAAACTATACCAAAAATAAAAAAGAATTTCTGTTTCACTTTTTGTTAATCTTGAACTAAATAGGATAACACCAGAAAATCATGGACAACAGAAGAACGTTTTCTACTTGGCATCACAAGAGTTCACAATGTGGCTAATAATAGCTGCAAGGAATGCAGTGTCAAAATAACACTTTACTATTGCTGTGAACTGAATATACCGATTCTGCACCATAGCAAGATCCGCAATAAGTCTCATTGTGTTCAAGCCTCCCACCATGTCTTTGTAAAGGGTTCTCAATCTGTTAAGAACAACTAATGCCAATTCATATATTGCAACAAAAAAGATAAGAGAGAGACAATAAAAATATGATATAGTTTATTGTTCAGCAAAAGAAAACCGAATATGTTAAAAAATAAATTAAAAGCACATAATTAGAGGAAACGTAAAAATTCAATACATTTGTTCCAATGATATACAGCAAGAGAATTCTAAACAAATTCAAATGCTCAATTATTAAACAGAGCAAAAGCTACTAAAATGGACTTACTCAACTATCATTGGGTGGTTTTATGGATTTAAAAGTAGGTTTTTATTCAAAAAGAAGATTTTTAAACCAGACCTCATCTTCATATTTCCTTACATCCCAGATCCTCTCCTAAATGAGGCCTCTTCTAGAATTTGTTTCCTACGCTACACTCAGTTTTCCACAATTGTACCATTCATTCATGAAGCTTTCAAGCTTTGCTAATAAGTCTTACCACTGACTCTCAAACTGCACTGCTATCCTAGCATTCTCATATTTACTACGCTCCCTTATTTGCTTGAACCTTATACTCCCCAAATATCAACTTCATATGGAAATTTTGTTATCACTGATTTCTTACAATTTTGGTATCACTGATACTTTTAGATGTGTTTCATTTAGTTCCCTGTTCTTCTGAAATTTACAAAATACAGCATAGCATAAAATATCTATGTAATGTACTTCTTGGCCAACATCCTAGTACTGGGTTTACTTGTATAATATGTTCGCACAAACGAACTATAGATACTTGCAAAACTTTCTATCATATTTCTAATTCATCATATGGATTTTTTTTACAACCCCTTATCTTCTGAGGTCTTACCGAGAACCCTTTCAACTGTTCCCCCCTCCAAATCAGCCCGTGGATAGGCTAGGTTTTTTCATTGCTCCTTCACAAATCTTCTCCATCAATGCCATTGACTGCACCAATCTAATCCAATATATTTTATCAGCATTCTCAACTTTGCCATGATTGTGCACAGTTTCATTAAGCTCCCATTAATAATCAACAGTCTCATGAGAAGGTTCATGAGAGCATTGCGAACTAACAAGCTATAGTGGCAGAGTCTCCCTGGGTTTCCTGTCACCGAAAGCAATATTGAAGAAGAAAGAGGGCATGGTAGATGAGAACATCCATGTCAAAATGGGAGACACAGCTTTAAGTACCAGGTCTTGAGCAATGCACCCATGGCAGGCGATTAGTTAAGGGAGTATAAGTTAATTGCTGGTGGCTGGGTCATAATTGAAAAGGTTCATGTGAATGTGGATTTTAGAGCTTCTAGGCTTCATTATCTATGGTGCATATCATCTCCTTAGAGTCAATGAAAGTACTCATTACATGTGTCTTGCAAATATTGCCACAAAGGCCAAAAAAAAATTGCAACTCGCATTATCGTGCAAGTTGGGCTACGAAGCCAAAATAGTTGCAACCACTAGAGATGGCTCATCATCATGATGAACATATGTAAATAATTGAAATGCAAACCATCCTGACCCAACAAGATCAATACCTACCTCTAAATTATTGTAGGAGATAATCAATCTAATCCATTATTACATATGGACTCATACTACCTTTAATTTGCTAAGATTATTGAGAACTAACTACTTCTAATAAACAGCTCATGGTTATATACACATACTGTAGGATTTCCACTTTAGTCATGCATTCATTGTGAGTTTAAGAAAGGATATTTTAGTGGAAGGTGCATGGGCATATATTTGAATAATGCAAGAATATTTAACATTAAGACTCTTAAAAGAGTTCATACCATGCCATGTTTACTAAATAAATGATATCTTAGATAAAGTAAATGATAGTATGCCTTTGACTATGATAACCATTTGCAAATCTCGCTTAGTCTTGGTTTTAAACAATCATATCAAAATCACGTCTGTTTCATACTTGAGTAATTGAAAACACACAAATATGTATGCACAGTTATACAAAGGCATTGGGATCGTAATGGACAGTTGCTAGTAACATAGATTGAAAAGACAGCTTTAGACAGATTAAAAATAAAAATTGCTAACCTTCGCTGCACCAATCCCATCTTGTCTAACTTCAATAACATTGCCGTGGGAATCTATCCGTGTCTTAATAATATCATGCCTCTACACAAAAGGGGTCCACAAAAGACAAATCTATTAAAAGATCAACCATGAAGAGACCCAAAGAATATAGCTTATCGCCAGACTCAATGTGCATAGTTTGACAAACAACTCCAACAAAGAGAGTGAGTCTAACAGCAATACATACTACATCAAGGTGCTCTTCTCCACTGATATCCATGGCATCAAGACTGAGCATAGAACACGAAAGGGCAGGAAAGGTGATATCAAACTGCACTTTCAGCAATGAAACATGCACAAGAATCAATAAATAATCCAACAAACACCAACAATTGTTAAATATTAAATATGAGAGAAGTCTCCAAAATTCAAAGGGAGTGCCAGATGTAACGATTTATGGGGACTTCAAAAGAAATAGAAGTTACAACTATGCCCTGTTTTTTCTAACAAATGAATAATTAATAGTCAACTTTCTCATGGCATGCTCTATACTTCCAGAATTGTAAATCAGTGATGGACCCTGTGATGAATTTAATACAAAGCCAAGGAATGAAAATAGCAGAGAAAAGAGAATGACAATAAGGTTTTGTTTTCAATATTGAATTAAACTCGTAAGAAGAGGCAAGCTTTGTATATGAAGCTCCAAGAAACAAGCCTTCCATGATACAAAGTGGTATTACATTGATGCGAAGTGTTTCTCCTCTTGAAGTATCCACTACAAGCTTTGATTCTGTAACAGCATGAAGATACAATCCTGCAACCAGCAGTAAAATAAATATATATAAATACAACTTAAAGTAGGAAATAACATATGCAGATATGCTCCTGCGTATAAGAAACATTGGTACGAAATAAGGGGAAAAGGAACATGGCTGAAAGATTTATAAAAGGACAGGAATAAAATCCAGAACTACTCAAGTGAACTTGCAATTTTTTTAGTGAGTACCGGATAGGTTCAGATTAAAAGAATACAGTTAAGTATATTATACATCATGTGAAAATTTCTAATTCAGTGGGGGAAAACAGAGAGACTGCTCAGTTCATGTCAACTGAATTAACAATAAGATAAACTAATAGTGTAGCATCAATGCCTTAATTAGCATTGTTGTAGCATGCCACCTAGAATGGTGTAAAATACATGCTGTTGACGGAGGGCCTATTAAAGATATATACTGAAAATCATGTCAAGCATTAGAGATTAACTTAAGCTTTGTAAGATGAGCACTTTTTCTAAGAATAAACATATAATAAAAATGTTGATATCCCTATGTTTCTCTTCTTTGCACTTCTCAATAACTGGTAATCTGTTTTAAAGAAATAAAACAATTATGGAGAAACAAATTAATTAATTAACATAAACCATTGGTTTACTAAGTTTAAAATATTTCACTGAAAAATGCTTTAAAAAATTTCAAAAATCATTTTGACACCCACTCCTATTGATCTCATCATTAATACACCATCAATTACACCATGCCTCAAAACTATTCACATTTGGCAGGGCCTTGATTTAGAAAATTCACAAGAAATTCCCCATGAGCCTTCCAGAAGTAGTTCACACAATTGTTATGGCTCCCTAGTTAGTAGCTATATACAAGCAAAACATTTTCCCCCTTCAAACTCATCATACTAATGTTATGATTCTAATTGAGACCAAAGCCTTTCACACCTTTAACGCAATGGTGTATTTAAGGTGTATCATATAGAGCATTAACATTTGGTATCAGAGACAAACCCACATCAGAGAATAAGTGGCAAATAGAATGTGCTATGGGATAAGTGATCTAGAAACCACAAAAAAGGGCTAAACTAAAAGCTGTATATGGAAAAGGCTACCTAATGACTAGAGTGCAGCCATCATGGGAAGGCTACTTGGTTAGGCTAGACTTGGGTTGATAACAGGCCAAAGCTGGCTCAAAGCCCATCGAGCGGTGCTATGTTCATTTAAGGCATAGGTTAAGGGAAAAGGGCCTAGAACACAAGTCAAGCCTCAAATTGAATTGAATGTAGTCCAAGCCAAGGCAAGCTGGATGAGCAGTGCCTGGCTTGAAGCTCGAATACCCACACACACACATATAATATACAATATTTCTGTACTTCCACAATATTGTAAATAGTTATTCCTCCTCCCCACCAGCTACCTCCAAACCCAACCTCAACCACACTGGTCACCTCCATCTAACTTTTCTCCAACCCTACCCTTACCCTTCATTCTCTATCTTCTTTATTCCCAGCACCACTCGTGCATTCCAACCCAAACATCCATCTCCATTTCCATCCCCAAATCCAACCATTTAGTCCAACTCAATCCATCCTTACCCATCCTTATCTGCCTCCATTCACCTTTTCCTTCACCCAACCCCTCTAACCACCAACATCATCAGCCTTCCATCATGCATTCCGGCATTCCATCTCCTCTCCTGCACTCCACCACTAGCCTCCCAGCTTCATCTCTTACTAAAGCTAAGGCCGAGATCAGGCCTCATTGTCTTAGGCTTGGGACTAACCTCAGCCTCTGAGTTCAAACCTAAACTAGGCCCAGGTTGCCTTCAAGTTCCCAACTATTTCAAGCCAGGTCTAAGATTGAGATGACCCATTGTAAGACCAGCCAATCATCAACCATAAGATAGAGAAGTTATCACATGGAAAAGATACACAACAAAGTAGCCACAATATGGGCCCATGAGGAAGTCAACTAAGAGCATTTTAGTATGTTAGAGTCTTGGTTAAAAAACTAAGCATCCATCTCTATTACCTAGGAATTAAGTTATATCAATCATGATCTCAACAATTTTTCCTAAAAACCAAACATCTACTTTCCATGACTATCAAAATCCAAAGATGATTAGAGCTATAATATCAAAGAAAAAACCAATTATAGCTAGATAAAAAGAGTGAGACCATTTCTTCTTTAATAAGAAACTTCTAATGCTTATACAATCCATTAATCAATCAGGAACCAAATACCAATTATTATGTTATATGTAGGAAGGCTTAAAGAAATCCAAAAGATTCTACATGTTATAAACTATTCATTTAATCAGAGTATTCATTTAATTGAATTATATTCAATGACTACATAATACTATAAACCTTTTTTTTATAAAAAAGAAAAAAGCCCTAAATGACCATCATTTCCTACTTTCATGTTTTGAAGTTTTGAATAAACTACATGAGAGACTAAAATGTTTTGGATTCAAAAGTAACCAATTTAAATAAGTAGTCAATTTTGGTATTTTAGCCCAAATGTACCAATAGAAACCAAGATTTGCCGTATCGATACCGGACCCCGTGTCGGTGTCATACAAGCATACTATTGGTACGGTACGGTACGAAGTTTTTTTTGGCGTATCGAGGGTCCATATACCATCTGTACCGGTACCGAACCGGTACGTTATAATAGGTCCGGTACCGTCCGGTTCGGTACGGTACGGCATATCATAATAAGAATGAATGATGGTACATATAGACAAAACATGCTGCTCTTTCATCACTTTATCAACTTATGAGCAGCATCTTCTCAAGTTTAACCATAATTTACAAACTCTAAGAAGATTCAATTGCATTGTAAATTGGGTTAAAAAGATCTTAGAAATAAAAGGCATAGGCTTGACTAATCTAAAGCTTACATTTATAAGACAACTTAAACTATCATTAAACAATAAATGATGTTAAACTTTAACATGACATGATATATGATTTTTTAAAACTTTTTACTAATAAGCATATATTTTTATGATTACTTAAACGTGACACTATTGGAAGAATCCACTCAAAGGTCCCAAATGATGGATTATAGCATTTATCATTTTAATTTTCTATATTTCTATACATACTAATTCTTTTTATATTTTCCTTTTTTTCTCGATGAAACTAAAAGGCTGGAGAACCAAAACTCATTTGGCTGGCCAAAACCAATACAGAGTTTTAAAACTAAGTAATTATCTTTTATGACCAAGTTATGAATCAAGTACAAAAGAAAAAGGAATTTTGAACATAATCATATTCTGAGGTATTAAGATACTCCAGGAAGTATATTTTATAATATTAAACAACAATTGTAGCCTTGAGAATTAGCTGATTAATTCCAGACAATCACAATCCACTAGCCTGACTTCGCTGATCAATTAACTGAAGCAAAACTCGTTTTTTTTTTCATCAATTCGTAAAGGCCTTAGTTTCCAATTTAAATGTACTGAATTATGACCTCAACCATAAACATATCATACTTCAACTGACTGTTGTTCACCTTGTTTGACTAAATTGTCGTGCATATCATCCCATGCTTAAGGAAATTTTCACTTGAAACATCTAGATTATATATGAATTTGACAGCATGAGGCATTGAAAACAAAGTGTTCCCTCTAAGTTTTTCCCTTTTCCGCTTGTATTGTTTCTTTCAACAATCTACATATGAGAATACCTTTTATGGTTGACAATTCTGACACAAAAGTGGATTACTAAAACAAGTTCTTGCTTCATCTTTCTTATCCCATCCTCTTGGCCCTCTGTTGTAGGTTCATAAAAAGCTCATATTTGCGATGAAAATGAAAACAAAGACATGCGTATTCCAATTTTAATGAGTTTCTAGTTGTTCTTAAACCAGTGAGCAGCCTCACAGCAGCCAGAGAGATCTGGCCTCATGCACATACAGATGGAAACAACTAGACGCTATGAGGTTGATAAAATGACACACAATAAGATCAAAGGCGACACCAAGAAGTTATTGTCAAGCACCTGCAAAACAGTTTACTGTCAAGCACGTATAGGAAGACACGATTTTTATTAATGAATTAACTTTCCACAACAAAAAACCAAAACCCTCATGCTAAAAATTGGGGCGAAACCAAGCAGATACTCATGAAAGCGAAACCACAAACACGCCTTATCTAATGAATCCATCATATCAAGCGGATAACGCATAGAATAAAAAAAAAAGGAAGGAAAGATCGAGTCTTTCCACTTACTGAGCTCGGAGATGAAGAGGAGGAACATGATGATGGAGGAGACGATCGTGATGACGCCCCCGGAGAGCGTCCGGCTGTAGAAATCCTCGTTGATCTTGGGGTAGGCATCCAGGTTCCGCAGCTTCCCGAGGAGGCCCTCCATTGGATGAAGCCCCGAGATGAGAAGAGAGGGAAGAATCCAAGATAGAGATGGATCCAAAGAGAGAGGGAGAAAAATCGTGGAGGAGAGGAGGCCCCTTCACGGGGTTTTATTTCATTGAATTGAAGAAGAGAGAGGGCCAGCCGAAACTTTTTAGGACTCGTTTCGTTCGCAGGCAAAAAGTGCGGTAAACAGAAAAACAAGGGAAAGCCTTTTATTAGAATTTTGAAATAAAAAATAATATTTTTTATTAAATAAAATTTGTATATCTTGTGAAAATTATTTTTTTATTGGTTGGAAATTAAAATATTTTTTAAAAACTATTTTAAGCCCTCAAAATTAATGAAGAATATTTTTTTATTAAGAGTATAATAGATATTTTAAAAAAAAATTAAAAAATAGTTGTTTGATCTATGGATCAACCATTTTTCTATGATCAGCCAAATATGCTAAAATCATTTTCTCAGGCATGAGATATCATATTCTCATAAATCAAATTTAAAAAAAATATTTCAATGAGAAAATTATTTTTTCCATGTATCAAATAAGTTTTTAATAGTTTTTTGGCCCTTCATTTATTTTTTTCTTGGGCTTAACTTCTACAAGATGTCACCTTGGTAAATGGATTTAGATTCACAACTCTCTACTTACTGCTTATGAGAATGGAATAGGTTTGATAGATTGTGGAGCAATCCAAATTAAAGTTGACTCTGTTTTAAAATCTAGAAGGATAAATGGGTATAGCACATTAAAATCTAGAAGGATAAATTAAAATCTGATATGGACTTGACCAACAACCAATTTAATGCTCAAGGGTCAACACCAAAGGAATAGGTCCAAAGCCAAGAGTCAAAACTATAAGTTAAATATGATTTTTGCAGCATAGATATGAACCAATTAGACTAGTAAGGCAAGAAAAAAAAGGGGAGGATTAGCCTCGGTTCTAGCATTAATTAATTTTTTTAATGTATATTCTTATAAAAAATATAAAATGGTACAAATACCTTCAAGTTGCTATTTACACCCCCCCACCACCACAACCACACACACACATCTTTATAAAATATTTTTTTTGTATGTACTTTTTTTTTGCAAATGTACCATACCATCTAATTCATTAAAAAAAAATTAAGTGATTTAAAATTGAAATAACTAAAATTCTTTGTAAAGAGATTCATTTAATTTAATATATTTAGGAGGGTATATGTTAAAAAAATCTATCTAAAAAAAAATCAAAACTTGACTTAGAGATTTACCAAATCTTTCGTGACCCAATTGAATTGACTAGTCAAAAAAATGCCTGCTAATATTGTTATTGTATTTATTCAAGATTTTAACTCGATCAAGTTGAAATATTGGATGATCATTTCAGTAATACAATTCTTCGATTTGATTTTGATATAATTATCATTCTTAAGCCTATGAAATCTATATACTCTTTATTATTTTTTAAAGATTAAAGCAAATTGAATTTATATTAATTATAGATGTTTAAATCAGTAAATTATTTTTTAGTAATTTATATATGATTCGTTTGTTGAGGCAAGAATTTTACAAAGATATCATGATTTATTCTATAAAAATTAATGTCAGCATGGGATCATATGACATGATAATATTGGTCTTTTTTTTGGTTGGCTTCCTTAATTAAAAGTGAGAATTATCTTCAACGGAATTAACTTCTACTGTTCGAGCATGTGCTCCAAAGCCTATTAGATTAATCCTATGGCCTGTTTAATTCAGAAGTGGAGGAAGATTTGGTCCATGTATTCGGATTTTAAATTAAATTAAATATTTCTTTTGAAATATTTTAGTTTGTGAGTTTGGGATTAAAAGTGTCTAATCAATCAGTTTGATGTATTTTAGAAATACAGGAGTACTTTGAGAAGATGCTTATTATAAAGTTAAAATTAGAAAAGTTTTCACTTGGTTATCGATGCATCCAAATGGTAGCAAGTATAGTGTCACATTTTGAATTTACTTTTGTAACTCTATAGTCTTAAAACATGGAGACATTCATCTTAGATGATATGGCTGTGGATATACTGAGTTGTTCATTGATAACTCAGTTCAACTTGACAGTAAACTTGTTCCAACTTGATTATTTAATAAAGGATCTTTTGCATACATCTTCTCCTAAATATTAAAATTTACATAAATACCCTTCTAAATTTATATTTGCATGTATGCCCTCTTTAAATATTTATTTTATAAATATAACCTTCTTTTTCTCTTTTCTTTTGCATATGTAATGTACTCATGCCATCTAACACTATTAAAAAATTAACAGTTTAAAATTAAAATAACTGGAATATCCTTAACAGATAAATATGCAAAAAAAATATTTATAAGAATATACATGCAAATACTAATTTTTTGAGGCTATTCATAATATTTTATATATTTAAAAGGGTATAGATGCAAAAAATTATTCTTAGGTTTTTACATGAATGCTCTTCTAAATATTAGAATTTTCATAAATGCCATCCCAAATTAATATTTGTATGCATACCCTCACAAAATACTATTTTTGCATAAATACCTTGATATAACGGTTCAGCAGATGTTATTAACCAAAATCACATTTAGCTCTTTATACCAAAATTAATATACTTCGACACAAAATTACAAAACACGCAGAAGAAATATTTTATAAGGGTATACATGTAAATATTAATTTGGAAGGATATTCGCATGAATTTTAATATTCACGAGAGTATGTATGCAAAAAAAAATTTAAAAAAAATATAGGGGAAGATCATGCTCTTTGTTTTGTGGGAGCAATAGGAAGGTCAGGCTCATTAGGTTATGGGCAATGCTATGGTAAGCCAGAAAAATTGCTCAAAAAAGTCACTCAGCTGTCTTGGACCAATCAACTTGCTCCATTTCATGGCATAATTCACAATGCTGATTCAGAGGGAGCAATGACAGTACAACAAAACACCTGAGTGACTTCTTGAATTCGATATCTGAGTTTCTAAAGCTTAGGTTATAGACGATGCCACGCAAAACATTACATGGCCTTGAACTGTTGCAACGGAGCTGGACTCTACCTCCATCCCAGCTCGAACAGCCTGCTCATAGTTTTGAGTCACCCAATCGGCCCAAACCTTGGCTCAACCAGGCTTGCTTGCAACTAAAGAGGGTTGGTTTCCAAACTTTTTTCTTTTGGTTACTCACAGGGCTTGGAGAATGAAAGTTAAAAACAGGATGTTTCACCAAAAAAAGAGAAAAACAGGTTGTAGACATGGGCTTTGATTGTTAAAAATAGGATGATGCTTTGACCGTTGATGGGAGGCAAAATGGATCGTCCTATTCTGGCACGAAGTCATCCAACTCCGGCCAAGCAAACCTCAGAACTGAGTAGGCCGAAGGGACTCCCTCAACCGCTAGCGACAACCTCGACAAGAGCCAGGCAGACCTCGGCCCCGCCAAGAGCCTGGCTGACCTTGGCACCGCCAGGAGCTGGGCTGACCTCGGCTAGAGGCGACCTCGGGTCTTACCTAAGACCGAGCTGACCTCAGCAAGAGGCGACCTTGGCCAGAGCCGACATCGGATCCTACTGAAGACCGAACTGGTCTTAGCTAGAGGCTCGGCCGACCTCGGACCCCGCTAAGAGCCGAGCCAACCTCGCCAAGTACATATCAAGGGCCATACCTTGCCACATCGGCCAAAGGCCATACCATGCTATACCTGCCAATGGTCATACCCTGCCACATCGGCCAAGAGCCATACCCTGCCACACCTGCCAAGGATCATACTATGCTACACCTGCCAGGAGCCATACCCTACCACACCTAACCAAGACCATTCCCTTCCATGATGAGGACAATCTATACGGTAGCCACCTGGTTGCCCTTGGGGGACTATAAATAGGCCACACCAACAACACTTAGGGACTTTTTTTTTCTTCTTCCATAGCAAAAAAGACTCTCCAAAAACTCTGCTAACTTAGCCATCGAAGGGCCTTCGCCGAGATCCCGGCGAAGACTTTGTGCAGGTCCCTAGGAGCGCAGGAGGTGGCTCCCCTTCTCCGTCCCGGCCAGCAGCTTCTCGTCCTCTTCCGGCGTGGTCACCCTCAGGCCAGATTTCAACCACAACAACTATTATTTTACATCATTCCACATAGTAAAAGATAGTTCTAAACTCTTAAACCCAAAAATATCCATATAAGGAATCGAGGGAGCGAGACCAAGATAAGCTTAATCCAAGCTAGTTTTGGAGTTTGGACCAGCAAGCAATACTTATTTTGCCAATTGGAAAACTAGATCTTGAATAGCTCATGAATCTCAATTGGAGAAAAAAACATAATTTGCTTTCGTCGGACCAAGCCAAGCCATTTTTTTTTTTTTTGGTGTAGTCTCACTACAAACCGTAAGTACGCCCAGAATAATCACAAAGCAAAACACGCTCTAGTGCCGCCGGCACTCGCTCTAAACCCCTCCATAGGACTGCCCAGAGTGGTGTGCTGTGAATGAGGCGACCCAATCCGCCGCACTGTTCGCCTCCCGAAAGACATGCGTGGCTCGGAAGGAGTCTAGCTCCCCCATAAGATGACAGATATTATACAAGAGAGTGTAGATCTAGCCTGACACGCCCGATTCGAATCCAGCTGATCATTGTAGTCGAATCTCCCTTAAGTAGAACTCGCGGAATACTCAGATGCACTTTGGCCTGAACGAGGCCCTCTCATGCCCCTTGCAACTCTTCCACTGGGACAGACTCATTAAAGATATGCCGATCGCCAGCCGCAATCAGCCTGGAGTCGTGGTCTCTGATTACAAAACCACACCGCATCTGTTACCGCCCTCTGTGATGCTATCATCAAAATTTACCTGGAAGAAATCAAGGAGTGGGGGCTCCCAGAATACCATCAGTATCATCGCGTACCTAGACGTTGCAGGAGTCATAGAGGAGCCCCAGATGTCCCTGTCGCTTCGAAGTGAAGTCACAACTGTTGCGCTCACCAGCTCATCTGCCTGTACCAAGCCAATTTCATAAAACATCAATGCAGCAAGTTATGTTTTCTCTCCCCAACTTCATAATTTTACCCACTGCAAATTCATAAATATTATTCATGCCTAAGAATATTAGGCCATTTGCTGAATCTCAACGTGGCAGGTACACAAATATGATAAATAGTATGAGACGACCCATAGTGGAAACCTGCGGCATGGCAGCCCATGGCCCATTGAACCTGGGCAACAGATGCATTAAGGCCTGAACTAAATATTGAATCTGGAGTGCTGGCGAGACATTGTCCATTGATGTCTAGCTCAGCTAAGATGGTTAGGTCTTAAAGACTGGGCCTGGAAAGAGAGAGAGAGAGAGAGAGAGAGAGAAGGCTACTGCAGCTACACACAACAACCCCTTAATCACACTGATCTTCTGAATTGCACCAATTTTGTGCCATTGGTGCAGGATAATTTTCTTTTGGTTACAAGTTTTGTCCTGACAGCATTACTCAGTCACTATCGGGAAACACAAATTCATCATAGGAGTTCTCAAGGAACAAGAATGAGAAGAATAGAAGGAATTTTGGGCGGCAGTGCTCCACCTTGGTGAAGTGTATTGATATGATACTGTATCGACTCGGTACCTAGCTGGCATAGTCCTGGCCCCAATTTAGGGAACCTTGGACTTGATGCATGAAATCTTTAAATGATAACGCTTTTCTTCTAACTGAAAAATTATTATAAATAGTTTTTTTCATATATTTTATATGTTGGATGAGAGTAATTTTATGTAGGGGATCAAACCTCATACCAAAAGTTTTCGATCGCACTGTTGGCATGCTGTGTGGCATGGGGCAAGATGATTGGTGTGATTCACAAGGGGTTAAGGAATGAAACATGAATCCTTTCATGGCATTTGGCAAGTTATTTGTTCGGAGAAATATTTTCAATGAGGCCGGGAATTCTTGTATTTTCCATTTGGAAATCGGTAAGTTCGCATTTCAATCTAAACTTGATAGAGATATGGTGTCATATAGTTGTGTAAAAAGTATTGCATAGGAAAACTTAAAAGCACATAAGAGTCCTGTAAAGATGGTAGCTTATGAATTCGATAATTAAGCCACCTAGATGCATGATGAGCATTTTTGGTTTACAATAAGAAGTATCAAACTATGTTTGGTTTTGATCCACTTTCATAACTTAAGAACCCGAGAGATTTGTCACCATCAATTAATGGGTGGTGTACATAGGTAGATGCATATAAATCCCGAGATATAAATAATATCAGACGGAGACAGCCAAGCCCAGCAACCTAGAACAAAGGCCCAATAACATGCCATAATGTGGACCCTTTCTTGATTAAGATGCTATAAATTTTTATGGCTATTTCTAATATGTGCAGTGCAGTGTTATAGAAAGTCAATAAACCAGAGAAAAAAGGATTCTTATTCATTATGTCCACTACAAATATTGAATGTTCCAAAGTTTAGGCCAAAGTAATAAATGTCCCCTCAATAGATAAGACTAAAGTAATAATCTTGCAATTGACTTCCATTTGAGGAAGAGTTAGATTTTGTGTACTCAAACACGTGTGAAACGTTGGGTTGGAATGTAAGCAGTGAAATGCATGCTAGCCTAAAAACAGGCAGGCATAATACAGTCGTTGATTGGTGAAGAAGGTATCATATCATATAGTTTTATCTTGCTGCCACACATGCATTAGATTCAAATATCTTGTTGATTGGTGAAGAAGCATGACCCGCTTTCACAGCAAGTTAATCCAAAACAACATTTGCAAGTGATGGTTGTTTTATTGTGTATAAAATGAATAATAAGATAGTATAATATTAAGAAATCCTAGCTTATTAACAAGTGGGCCATGTCCAGCTGAACATTGGCTGTGAAAACCTTTTATCAAGTAAGATGCTTTTTGGTGTTGCAGATTATATCACTCACATGTGCAACTTTATATAAATAAACATAACATGCAAAATATTTTAATGAACATCAAGTGAATAAAGTCAACAAGTTGCATACAAATAGAACAAAACACTAAGTTTCCACTTAGAACCCTACGTAACATTTTTTAATTTTTTTTTAATTCACTAATGTTGTGTTTTATTATACAAAAGCACACAAGAAGTGTTGTGTTGGAAGGTTGAAAAGGTCACCTTGCATGCGGTTATTATGCAAACCTGCTGACTCATGAACACATTGGTCAACATATCTATATGCATGCGGTACATTTGTCTATTAGTAACAGGAATCATCAAATAATCGTGCTGGGTTGCTTTATGACATGAGTGCATACATACATACATATATATATATATATATATATATGTATGTATGTATGTATGTATGTATGTGTGTGTGTGTGTATATATATGCTAGCATTAAGTTGAAACATTGGATCGATTTGTTTGTCTCGCGCTGAGCCTCCACTTTCTCAATATTTGTATGTAATTCCATTGCCTGCATTTTATCCGACAGGGTCACACCGCTTGAAGATGGTCTATGGAGGTCGACTCTGCATTATCCTTTTTATGCTTGACATCATCATGGCAATTATGAACTCCTTCCACATGCATCTCAAAGACTTGACTCAGCAGGCATCAGGTGGGGTTGGTGATCATCACCCACTAGTGAGAGACATCTGGGTCATGGAGTGTGATGGTATCATTATCCAGATGAATTATGTGTTTAGGGAGGCAAATGGGGCTGCGGACTGGGTGGCGTCCTCTATTGTCAACCACTCCGAAGATCACCTTTGGGTGGAAGAGGTGGAGTTGCCCAGTGCGCTCCATGATGTACTATATTTTGACTTTTTTGACAGTATCGGAATACATTATGTATGATATTTCCGTTCCAGCTAAAAAGAAAGAAAGAAAGAAAGACAGACTTGACTAACTTTTCTCACACTAAATAAGGTTGCTAGTGCAGTTGGCACATATGCATATATATAATTAAGCATATATACTAGAGCAAATATAAGATAAAGGAAGCCTAATCAAGCAGGTTCCAGGTACGAATGCAACCTGATATTGTGAACAAGCTTGATACTTTTCCATCCAAAATATCTGCTAGTCGTAACATAAAGTTTCCACAATTTGGAGTAACCAATATGCTTGCATGCTGACCTAAAGTTGACGAAGAACTTAGATTCTATATGCTCATGCGTGCGAGAACCCTTGCTTTCGAACTTAAAAAAAGGCTTCCCATGCACACAGATTCATGCAATCGTGGTCCGTATGAACCCTCGGTCCGAGAATCAACACAATGAGAAGTAGATAGTCAATATAAATGTCTTTTCTAGAAGTGAAGCCACCATCGTGCGAGAGAATAATTGGATCCTGGTCTTTGGCACCTGATTGCAACATGGCCATTAAGCTTCTAAACCTAAGCATTAAGCAAACAATATACTGCTTCTTTTTCCCTCCCACCATGCAATCCATAACTAATGGCTGTAGTTGTTCGCAAAGGCCACATGCTACCTCTCTTTCTCTCTCTCTCTCTCTCTCTCTCACACACACACACACACACACACACACACACACACAATGCCATATATTCTCAAGTGATTCCGGGAGTCACCGGAAGGTTCATGATCGATCAGGAGGCTCGCAGTACTGGCGAAGCTTTTCATGGCCCAACTGCCCATGGATATCTCAGAAAATCACCATTTCTCACATAGAACATGACATAAAGTGCAGCCGACCCCCATGCTCCCATTCGTCATTACGCCTTCGATCATGGCATAAGATCCCAACCAACCATGAGGAAAAAGAAATGAAAAAAGGCAACAGCGCGCATAGAGTATGAAAAAATTACAAGAAGATGAGGTTTGAGGTTTGAACAGAATAGCTTTTGGGTGGAAGAACCAGCATATATGTGTCATTCGAGAGGGTTGAAAATTCGCTGTCAGGATGAAGGGGAACCTTAGGAGGTGAGAGGATACTATCCATGGGCTACCACAAGGAGAGGCCATGGTGGAAAGGGCTAAGTTTACCTTGACTGCCTGTCTCTAGGAATCTAGTGTTTCTTTCTGCACCCAAGCTTTCGGCCTGTTCGGTCCTGGGGATATTCCTATCTCAAGTGCTTACATGCACTACCTACATCCATGAAAATTAAAACTAGCAAGAAAGAAGTTGAAAGAGTAATGTTTTTAAAACTTCGATTCAGTTTCAAACTTGTATTTGAGCTAAATCTTGCTGACTTGTCTAGCCTTTATTGGCCACTTAGGGTTTGCTATTCCGAGTCATTAATAACTTTGTTAAGTGACAAAGGTGCTGTAAATAGGTTTTCTTAATTGAAGTTGCATGTACTCCAGCTATTTTATTTGTGGTGCAAAGAGCCCTGCAGTTGTAGGACCTAGGATTCTCGGTGTTACATGTTTTGCACTACAAAGAATCCACCACATCGCTCCTCATCTTGGAAACAGGGCATGCTTTAATCTTCCGTTTGGTAACTCTGAAGTTTGTAAATTTGTAGGTTTGGATTTACCTTTACTGCATAGTTTGCTTCAAGTCTTCCGCCGGGTAACTCCTACTAGCTAGGCTCCCCAGCTTGCATCATTTACTAAGAGGTGTGGCAAGAAAGGATCGATGGTAACTCTTGTAGAAACATCTAAGGTTGATATCTATCAAATATTGACCATGCCTCAAAGGAGATAAATATTGACATCCCTTTACAAGATAAATTTTCAATTGATATTAGAAAAAAGAGAGAAGAAAAAAAAAATCTCAAATAAAACAGCTATGAAAAAGAAATTACAAAAAGGGTGAATTGGATATTGAATAGATCGAAAATCATAGAATAGATAACCAAGGAATTGACAATGATTTATGTATAATTTCTCAAATATATAACCATAAATTTGGTTATAATTCTTTGAAAATATTATATAGATATTTTACATCAGGCTTCATCTTTAGTTGCCACCTTTAATTCTGATTGGCAATGGGTCATATCAAGTTAAAAAAAAATGGTTAAGTGATATATGGAGTTAGTTAACCAACCAGCTAGCTAGCTAGCTAACTATTGTTGCTCAACTTGCATCCAACTTGACTGAAAATAATCGGGCAACTTTATCTGAACCACACTTGCCAGCCTATAGGCACAATTTTCTGTATCCACTCCATTAAAGTTGCTCAGTGGCTCCCCTATTCCTTTTAGGGTCAAGGAATAACAAGTTGCACTTCTAGTTTGCCTAATCTACATGATATAGCTAGCTAAGATATATGGATGAAGCTTAACACCTCTCACATCGGAATGCCTCAAGGGATAATATTGGTCAATCTCACAGTCTAGGTGAAAGAATGCAGGAATTGGAGATTGTTTAGAATGATGAAGGTGGTTTCATTTTATGCTGGTATAAGCTTCCAAAATGGCACGACCTTTGTCCACCACAGCGGGCTATGCTTCCCAACCACCCTCTTGAGAAGGCCATGATTTCGCCACCAGACTACTGAGTCTATCTCCTTATCGCATGCATCGATAATTTCAACATTAGCTTTCATGCCATGCGTGGCGATCCCCCTAGAGGCATATGTTCGCCTAATGGTTGTCCATATAGATATCGAGTAGCTTCAGGGATTGAGTCATATCCCACTTCAATGCCATCCTATTGGATTTCTTCGCTGGATTTGTCTCTTTGTGAAGACATTGTGATGTTTGACCCCTCTTGGCTTGCCATGTGGACAAACGTCTTGCCGACCAAATAATTTCCCACGACCAACTGTTAGTCAGTTGGAAAAAGGTTTCATCCTTTCTCTAAGCTATCCAACAATAATAAAATGAGGACACGGAGATGGCAACAACAACAGCAACAATGGAGAACCAGAAAAGAATAACGTATGTTTTATTAAGTTGCCTCCAGATCCCCGCATGCGCATAAGATAATAAAGGAAAAGCGGAGTTGGCCTGATGCAGCCAAGAAACCTGATTTGACGCAAGGGATTAGATCTAGCTAGATAAGCCTTAGCTTGTGTTGGCTAGCTTAGGCTAGATTTGAGGTGGGGTCATGCCTCTAAAGGAGTTGGTTCAGATTAGATGGACCCAAAGTACGTGGGATGAGGCCAGGGCTAGGATGAACAGACAAAGCTTCGGTACGTTTCATTGTATCACCCATCATTTTGCTTGCCCATGTAAAGTGCATCTAAAGTAATTTCATTTTATAGTATGATTAATTAAAAGTTTGCTTTAGATGTCTTCATCTCAATCCCACATGCTTTCACTTTCTAGCTTCTCCTGTATGCGTGCATATCCAGTCATTTTTTTGTTATTTGTGCTGTATGTTATATGAAATTATCTTCTTTGGAACATTGCAGGTATAAAACTTCTCTCCTCTTCGTCATTTTGCATGCTCTCTGATAATATGGTTACTTTCCCACCCCTTGGAAACAGCGTAACCTGAAACTAGTGTTCTCTTCGTAGGAACCAATATGTTAATTTCTGCGGCTACCAAGGGTTCATGTCAGCCCAACAAGCTTTAGGCTCTACCAAGGTCTGTCTTAGGTACCTCTGATGACATTTGAAACTAAATTAAGCTTTGGTTAGATGTAGTCCATTTAGGTTAATTGGTCGTCATTTATGTAATAGAGTGGAGTCAAGATATAAGGCCTGCTTGAATTTGATCAATGCAGGCTACAACATGACGTGGAATGATTTACAACTTACAAATTCTGAAGCTTTATTTGGCAATGACATATCTTGTTGATATTTATAAAGGTTTTTTTTTTTCTTAGTGGTTGATTGACAAAGGCTTCCCAAACAACTTTAAACAATGCTGAATTGATGCCATCCCTCAAAAACAATGTTAAAAAATGAGGTATAGAGCCCAATCATTTATGCTTATTGTGAAAGGCCATGCACTAACATGCTTTTTGTGGGGGACCCTTGAATGATAAGCAAGATTGTTGATCTTGGTATTTCAGGATTAATTGTTTATGTAGGACTGGTGTTAGTTTAGCATTGATCATTTGTGTCCTTTTTTTGATCCAACAAACAACTCATAATTATACAATTTAATAAGTATGCACGATTTCTCTCAATAAACACATGAATTTCATCAAATATTATTTGTATAAGGCTCACAAAAAGGCTCCTTGTTACCACTAATCAAACACTTATCTAAAAGTAACCACTACAGCAAAGCCGCTCTTTAATTAGTTCTTGTCAACTTCGCGATTTTAACTAATAACAAATCCAAAGCAAAAGCGGATTTCCAATCTTTCTTCTCAACTTGGCAACTTGCTGCTTAAATTCTCAAAGTATGTTAAAGTGAATCAGGTATCCTGATTTTTGGCATCAATAAGCAAAGGATTCCAAGAATTTATCATCCATGATAAAAGTGGATTGATACTTTTTTACGTGCCGAGTTTGTTGATGATAGGACGGAAGAACCTCGGAGCAATAAAAAGAAAGAAGAAAATAAGTGCTACAAGGCTCTAGAGAAACTAAGAAGAGTGATTTTTAATTTTATTCTACCACAAGGTCAGTCTCCAAAGAAATTTTATTTTATACAAGTAATGGAAATAATTTTTTTAAAAAAAATCTAGGAAGAGAGTGGAAGAGGAGAAGATGGAACCTTATTTTTTCCTTTCTTTCTATTTGTTTGTTTGTTTTATTTTTCTTGGGCCACAGATTGTTTGAATGAAGAAGAGCACTAGAGGGTGATGGTGAGGCCAAATGAGTTGTGGTTGCAGCTCAATGATTGACGGTCAAGAAAGATGGAACTAGTGTTCTTGGTAAAGCGACTTGGTTTCCTTTAGGTCTATCGTGTCTTTGCTTAATCGACCAGATCTCCTTTGACTATGGCCGACACAAACTTGCTCTCAGTCAACTCGAGTCCATTTTAACTCTAGCTGTCATAAAAAAGACTAATTTATTTTTAATGAACTTTGAAACCGGAATACAAAATAGTTTTAAGGGTTTTTTTTCCTTTCATAAGCATCCTTCTAAAAATTCAAATTTGCATGAAGACCTTCTTAAATTTATATTTATTTATGTAGCCTCATAAAATACTATATTTGCACAAATAATTCTAATATAACGGTTTTTCTAATACTATTAATAAAAACCATATTTTTTTAGATTAAAAATAAAATAAAATTTTAAAATTACTTTTTTGTCTTCCATCATGATCGTCTTATGAATGTTTTTTTTTGCGCATCTATCCATTAAGAATATTTTAGTTGTTTTAGTTGGAAACCATTAATTTTTTAATGATATTAGATAGCATAAGTACATATGCAAAAATAAGGATAAAAAATGGTAGAATAGCAAAACAAATATTTTACGAGAATATACATGCAAATATCAATTTTGGAAGGGTGTTCATGCAAAATTCGATATTTAATAGGGTATTCATGCGGAAAATCCTAATTTTAGATAACAGCATTACGACATTTATAATGGTTATAAAATAAAAAAATGATGTTCATTATTTTTTTTATTTCTCACTATTTCATGTTATAATGAATTGTTATAATGCAAATATCGGCCATTATTTTCACTTTTACTTTGCATTAATTGAAATATATTTTTAAATTTCATTTTTTCCTTATAAAATGATGGTACGTCCTCCTACTCCGGTTATGTTTTCTTATTTGTTTGCTAATTTATTAGGTTCTTCTGAAGAGATTCTGTTAATATTACAAGGTCTTTTGGATTTCTAAAGCACAATTGTCTAAGACAAGGAATATGATTGTAAATTTTGTATAAATGGGTTACATTTGAGGGGTGGAATGGTATATATTTTTCCCTTCCGTCTGATTGCCTTAATTCTGTCACCGAATACTCTAGGTTCTGGGCGTCAGGAAAAATTGGCCACTCCTCTCCATCTTAGTCATGAACTAAAGGACAAGTTAACCAAAAAAAAAAACCCTTAAAGGACAACCCAACACGTCTCTAGTCTTGGGCCACCAAAAAAAAAAACAAAGAAAAAGGAAGCAAATCATGACTCGGATGATTGCGAACCATCAGCCATCATTCCGGCAGTTAAATCGGTTGTGGCCGACCTCCACTTAGATAGCTGAGACCGAGCCGCACCCAGACCGTGATCCCTCCCAAATCCGACATCTTGTGGGCCCCATTACATTCTTGCACCCAATGGCCACCCGAAAGCTGGACCACCGTGGGACCCACATCCTCCACCATCCCTCAACGGCTGAGGTTCCACTCTCTCTTGATCCAACGGTCGAGAAATTGACACAAGTCCGAACCGACCGACTTATCGGTCGAGGCCGACAAAGCCAATGATATCGCACCACGTCGCCCCACGGTCACCCCTCACCTGGGAAACTGGGAAGACGCTTCTTGCCACTCTGTCCCGTTCCGTTGACCCCGCGGAACTGTAAGATTGCTTGGTGAATACATGCAACCAATGGCGTGACGAAAAGCGGGACGGGAATTAGGTGCTACAATGATCCGCAGGACTAGCGGAAGCAGTAGCGTCGACTTTAAAGGCCGGGGCTCATCAACCGAGTCGTAATCAACGGGTTTAGCGATAACGCTTGCTTTCCACTCATCTTCCATGGCCGACGTCGGACCATCGGTTTTGACAAACAAATAATAATAATAATAATCTTGTTTTAGATTAAAGATTAGGTGAAAAAACTGTAAATATAGAAAACTGAGACATGTGATTGACTAAGCTGGTGACAAAGAATTATAGAAATATATTCTTAGAATCTCATGCGCTGTTTCTCGAACGATGCCCTTCATGTTTTTCGAGGAGAATCCGTGCCCAAGAGCTTGTAGTCTAAAGTAGAAGACGAGATCAAACTTGTTGACAATTAGCATGGCCATGAACATAACTACATAAGTGACAAGCCTGCGTCGTTGATTCGGAATTAGTTAAGAACATGCATCTCACTTTGAGAGTTTGCTTCTTTCTCAAGTTGCAGTGTGGCGCTAATTTACGAGCAGATGTCGGAAAGCTTAGTATATATAAGATATTACTGTACGCATTGCACTACAATCATTTGAAACTATGACACTTGCATGCACTGTTCCAGCCTACGACACATGTTCTGTTGATTGTCGGGGGGCAAAAAAGTAGCAGTTGACTGTTTGCTTGTAGTTAGACACGTGCCATACGCTCAAGTCATGTTAAGCATGCATAGAAATAAGTTTAATAAGTTTAAAATAGCAGCATGAAGTCGCTACGTGTATCATGTGTAAGTGAGTCGTACTTAGACAAATGCTTAATGTAGACACATTGTTATTCATGGTTCTCTTCCAAGTCAATGACTACTGACTTTTCTTCGACAGCGTACCATTTTCAAGAATGGATTATTATATTATCAACCACTCCGAACACATTTTTTAATTAATTGCCCACACAAATTCTATGCTTATATACACACACTTCATTTGCCAAGAGCTCGAGATACCTAACCATGCGAAATCAAGTCATTGGCACGTTCCACTGCATATAGACAGATATCCTGCCAGATCTATATTCATCAACAAGTCCGCCACTGCAAATAGACAGATAGCCAGAGCTAGATATAGATTGATGGCATTGAAAGCAAAAGCAAGAGGCCATCACAGAGGAAGTGGAGCAGATCGCAGCCTTTTCTTTCCATTCACCGGGGCTTGTAGAGGAGATGAAAAAGAGGAGGTGCATAAAGCTGACTTGTCCCGTCTCCCTCTCTTTACGTTAAAAGACCACACCAACTCCAAGTCATAACAACACTAGAAAGTAGAAACGGAGCACAATGACTTGGAGTTGGTACTTAGAGAAGCTCGTGGTGTTTCCTAAAGGGAGAGTAGTAAAAGGAGAGAAGAGCGCCGGAAATGGGGTAGGCTCAGAACCAAGTCAGAACGACGTGTCAGGAGATGCCAAGAGCTTGGGTGATAGCTCGGGAAACCCAAAGGTCCAAACGTTTAGACAGGTGGCTCCATTGGGGTCTTTCTGGAGCTAGAGACCAAGAGAACACGCGTCAGAAGAATGGAGTTTTTTAGTCCGGGTTCTTTGCACCGCCCAAGGCCTTTTCAGCGAGACACGAAAGTACAGAAGCTGAGAAGTTGGTTTTGGCCTTTGCGGACAACCCCTTTACAGCAATTTATTTTAGAAAAATGTTACAAAGACCGACCTCGACTCAAAAGAAAAAAAGAGGTGGCCTACCATGTTCTTTTTATCACAAGCGCACCGTGTCCTACAACTAAACCAAACATCTGTCACGAGTAGGAGTAGTGAAAAAGCTTTTCTTTCTTTTTTCTTCCAAAAAAAAATTAAATTTAGGCCCGTAGTATTACTCTTTAATTTACAAATAGCTTCATTTAGATGATACATTAATGCTTCGGTCTCTTGCTCAGGCTAAGTGGTAATTTGATCACTCTTGTGAAAAATAGGACACACAAGATATGCATTTCAACAACATCCATATGGCTTCATTCAGTCCTTTTCAAGAAGAGATAGAATTCTTATGGAGGGCTGCCACTGATGAGCAACATCATCAAAAGTCCAAGCCACTGCACTGTGAGCATGTTGTACAGTCATGGCTGCCCCTCTAATTTTTGCTTTCTTTTGGAAGTTGGACCACTACGTTTTTAACGCATAATTAACGTGATTTTTCTTTTTCTAAGAGGAGCTCTCATATGACTTTAGCTACTCATTAAGGGACGTGAGTTATATATATATCAACATCCATATGTTGGGGATTGCAATGGTGGATTGTGACCTTGGGGTCTCTGATTCCTGGGAAGTTAAATATCTATATGAAAAGAAATGCCTCACATACTCACCCTCTTACTGGTTGACATATGGGTTATGCTTCATCACATCAACGTCCACACGTACGGTGGAACTTGTCAGTTGAAAAAACGTTAGCTTACGTGTGTTTTGAGATTCACAGGGGGGGTCCTCGACATTGCTTTCAGTTCATTGCACGCGAATACAACGCTCAAGCTTTAGGCTTTGCGCGGAAAGCTCAACTGCAATGGACTCGTTCATTTATGGAGTTCTACCTTGTTGGGAGTTTAGCAAGTAATTCTTTGAAGCCCAGTTAAGTAATTCTTGCCCATGATCGCTTACTTTTTTTCTACTAGTTGCCTGAATTCAAGCTCAACCTTGATAGTGTGTTAAATCTACTCCTCAAGCATAGGTAACAACAAGCATAGGTAACTTTTTGTACTAGAACAGACAAATTTCATGAGATTGTTTAGGAATTCTGCTTGTGTATCTGGACTCTAGAGGTTTGTAAAGTCAGAGAGATGGACAGATTAAAAATTACGAAACATAAATAATTTATATCGGGTTAGTCACGGTCCTGCAACCTATTTATGAGCTAAAGTAACTCCATACATATAAAAAATTGAAAAGAACCCGACTCCTCAAGCATTCTAGAAACTTGACAGTTGATTATTTGAGTCTAGATCCTCTTTAATTCTTGCAATAACTGATCTGCTAACTATTCATGTCCATACACGTGTACTCAATTTGTTGATTAAAGAAATGATCGATCCCACCACTATCCCATATAAGTTTTGAATTGTGCGATCTAAATTTCTTTCTATACAGGCGTCCATGAGTTAAGAACTCCACTATCTAGTTATTCAACAGCCAAACCACATTTGTTTATAAAGCTATATTGTTAAAATATTATCAGAGAGAAAAAAATATTTTTCTTTTTCATCGTATTTGTTACATTTTAGAGTTTTATATATTTGTATACAGACTAAATAAAACAAATTAATGTAAGATAATATAGAATCACACTAATAATAAAAAAAAATTACTAATTGATGCAAATTATCATATAATTCCTAAAATTATTCTAATAAAATAATATTAAAAAATAATATAGATTGATATGAAATAATGTTAATAAAAAAATATTATAGAATGATGTCAATGATTACGAAAATTATGTTGATATATATAAAATAAACTAGTGAAAAAAAAGGGCAGCCGATTTTGTGCTTCCGCTTGGAGCTGCTTGTTTCCAGAGCTTCCCAGGGGCGTCAAACTCAGCGACGCAGGACCACGTCATATACTTTCACCAGAAGAAGCCCAAAAAGGTGCCGATAAAATAAAATAATTCGGTTGGGTAAAGGGGGGAGAGCACAGAACCAAACCGAACCCAATATCGGCTTAGAGTTAGTGATTTTTTTTTTTTTTTTTGGGAAAAATTATTGCGACGAATCCGTGGGTGGCTACGCGGTTAAGGGATGGGGACTCTCACGTGGGGCCCACGAGGGTTGGCACGTGCAGCAGGGCCAGCTGGCGGTTGGCGAGGACCCACGATGAAGAGGACGGCGGATGGGTCCATTCATCGCCTGAAACCCCCTGGGGCCCACGTGAGGGCCAGTGGCGTGCGGCCTCTCGCGTGGGCCACCGCCGAGTCCACGATCTTCGTCTCCTTGTGGGTTCCATCCATTATAAATCCCCCCCTTCGATCGCTTCCCCTTCTCCCTCGCCAGCTCCCCAACCGCTCTAACCTCCTGAACCCCCGCCCCCCCCGCCCCCGCGCGCCGAACCTCCGCCTCTCGACGCGAAAAATCGTGTCTTTTCCCCCGTTTTCTCCACCGATTCCTCCTCGCCGTCCGCCACTAGAGTGTCTCGAGCTCGGAGGGCTCGCCATGACGAAGCAGAATGTGGTGATGCCGGAGGCCATGGCCATCTCGGTGGCCGCCGTGGCCAACCCGCCGCCGCTATTCCCCTACCCACCGCCGATAAGGGGCGGAGGCAGGTTTGCGCTCAGGAAGAAATATCCCTCCCAGCTAGACCTCGGCGGGAGGAGGACCAATTCGTGGGTGGAGTCCATGAAGGCCTCCTCCCCCACCCACTCCAAGGCGGCCGCCGCCCTCGTGGCCACCCCCTCCGTCGGCGCCCAGGACGAATACGCCACCTGGATTGTGAGTTATATTCTCCTTGCTTCTCTTTTTTTTTTCTTCAATCAGAGATTTGATTTTGATGTGCGCTAACCATGGTGGATTGGGTTTTCCTTTTGGTGATCAGATGCGGCACCCTTCGGCTCTGAGCAAATTTGAACAAATCATCAGCGCTTCTAAAGGGAAGCAGATTGTGATGTTCTTGGACTACGATGGGACGCTCTCTCCCATCGTCGACGATCCGGACTCCGCCTTCATGTCCGACGCGGTGAGTTGCTCTGTTTTCCTCTGTTTTCGTGGTCCAATCCACCAGTTGATTCCATTGTATGGTTAAAGATGTGATTTTGATCTGTGTTTGCTCGTGGGAATTAGATGAGAGCTGCTGTGAGGGACGCCGCGAGGTTCTTCCCCACCGCTATCGTCAGCGGGCGGTGCCGAGACAAGGTACATTCCCATTCCCCCCGCCATCCAAAAGCTTGGCCTTTTCTTCCATCTTCCTCTTTTTCTAACTCTTTTCATTTTTTTTTTTAAGGTGTATAGCTTCGTGGGGCTAGCAGAGTTGTACTACGCTGGCAGCCATGGCATGGACATCAAAGGCCCCGCCAGGGGCCCCAGATATAAAAAAGCTAAGGTTGGCACTCTCCTTCCTTCTCATAAAATCAGAAACAGCGAGTCCGTCACATCCCTTTCTCAGAGTTTTTCTCATATTTTGATCTATTTCTGTCTCATTTTGTGCGGTTCAGGCCAAGGCAGTTCTGTTTCAACCAGCTAGTGAATTCCTGCCCATGATAGATGAGGTTGGTTTCTCCTTCTAAGTCTCTGTAGCAAGCCTAGCCTGGAGCAGCAGCAGTCTATGATTTATATCTGGATGAAAGGATCTTTATGTATTATTATGTCTTTTAGGTTTATAAGACTTTGTTGGAGAAAACCAAATCCGTCCCTGGTGCCAAGGTGGAGAACAACAAGTTCTGTGTGTCTGTCCACTTCAGATGTGTGGATGAAAAGGTCAGAAGTCATATAATATTTGAGCCCCCGCCTCCTATTCTTTTGCCATATCTGGTAAAAAAATATATCTTCTTTAATTAATTAATCCATAATACTTTTTAATTAACTTTATGCAGAGTTGGAGTGGATTGGCTGAGGAGGTGATGTCTGTGCTCAAGGAGTACCCCAGATTGCGGCTCACCCATGGAAGAAAGGTGTGACCTTGGTCTGGTTCAATTCTATTGGCCGCCATTTCTTTGTAGAGCATACTCTTTTATTGTTCTTTATAATATGAGTGTGACTTAGATTTTGCGGCTTCTTGACCATTAGGTCTTGGAGATTAAACCAACTATTAAATGGGATAAAGGGAAGGCCTTGGAGTTCTTGTTGGAGTCTCTTGGTAAGCTGAAAACCGCTAAACACACACACACACACATTACGTCACATCCCTTTCATTAGTTTGGTTTGTCGATCATACTATATATTAAGCAAAACTCACCAATTTTGTTGCTCTTCCTCAGTTCCTTGGCCTTTGATTGGAGCCACCTATTTTAATAATCTTGTTTCTCTCTAGGATTTGCCGACTGCAATGACGTGTTGCCTGTGTACATCGGAGATGATCGCACCGATGAAGACGCTTTCAAGGTATCTCATATAATTCTCGTTTAAGGAGGATAACATTCATTTGATACTATAAATTTTTGTAGATGGCACTGTCTTTGCTTGTTTAAGTTCCTTAGCTAGTGTTACTAACAGCATGATATATGTTTTTCACTCGTGTACTAGGTCTTGCGTGATAGGGGACAAGGCTTTGGTATCCTTGTTTCCAAGCTTCCGAAGGAGACAAATGCCTCTTACTCTCTCCGAGAGCCCTCTGAGGCAAGTGCTGATGGCCGCTGCTTTCCATTCTTTCACCTCTAGGACCACTTAGATGGCTACACTCTAAGTAGTTTTCTCATGTGTTTGTGTTCGGTGTCAAGTTGCTAATATGATTGATTCCTTGAATGCTTTTATAGGTCATGGACTTCTTACTTCGCCTTGTGGAGTGGAAGCGCCTCTCTTTGAAACCGGGGCCAATGGTGTAAATAGGATAAGAAGGTG
Source organism: Phoenix roebelenii (assembly GCA_025769935.1). NCBI lineage: Eukaryota > Viridiplantae > Streptophyta > Magnoliopsida > Arecales > Arecaceae > Phoenix > Phoenix roebelenii. Next base: position 4,976,914 of record JAOXJJ010000316.1, on the reverse strand, counting down.
TCCCACCACCCCTGTGAAAAAAAAGCTTGGACTTGTGGGATTCTATGAAATTGGGGAGCTACATATTCCCTTGTTCAGGAAGAAGAAAAAAAATCCGCAAAATGTAACCTTTTGTACTTTAGCCTACTCTTTCTTTCCCCTCTCTTTTGGGTCTTTTCGTGGTCTTGGAAGTTGGAAGCAATGAAAAATTAGCTTCCTGCCCTTACACAAGAAGCTAAAACCTTGTAATTAGTTCGATGTACAATGGGAAAAGAAGAAATAGCGATTATTTTCCTTCTATAACATTTGTGGAGTGTTACCCCATCTCTGGCTTTTGGATGATCTTTACTTGAGATCTGAATGGAAATGGGATCCGGAGTCACACTATCATTTCCACAAAAGTTTAAGAAATCCGTACGATTACGAATGATATGATTCTTGAGAACTTACATGAAGTTGGTTAAGCAGTATCCATTCGATTTATTTTCACTGCAAACAGACAGGTCTCTCTGTTTTCTTTAATCAAACTTACTGGTTGAGTGTGATATAAGTACATCGGCCTTTATATTTAAATGCACGTTATCGCTAATCCCATGCAGATGCATGTTATCCCCGGTATTATGTTCATTGTTTAGTTACATGTACTTTTTGGTCTTTGGGAAGAAAAATTATTTTATGGAGCCATGTATCTTAATATGAGGACACCTATTTTGAGTTCAATGTAGGTATCGAACTCCAAACACTTTCTAGCGGTCCAGGGATCGATTTTGGCATGCCTGTTTCGTCTTAAACTTTCCATATCTAAATCTATCAACAAATGAAGCATCAACTTTGGTTGAGATGGTGGTTTGATGGCTTGCTTTTAGATGTTCCATGGATCCTCATCTGACTCGTCGAACGGCAATTTAAGTTCAGACAAGTTAAGAGTGAGTAAATGATTTGACGCATGCCATATTAGATTATTCAGCTAAATGCCAGATAAAAGGAAGACAAGGAAACTCAAATTCCTAACCAACCTTAGCTTTTGCTTTACAGGCCCCGTGCACAGCAATGGCTAAATCAGCCAGGATTCCATTGCAGATTGTCCTTGAACTCGAACTTATTTCGATCATGCATCCGTAATATCTGAATGACATAGGTCTCAAAATCTGACATTGTTTGCTTCCTGCATCTACTTGTTGGCTGACCGTTGGTGCTGATGACGTACTGGTGTTAACGATTCAAGTTTAGACTCTATTGATTTAAAGGGTTCAAATATTCGGCCAACGCATTCTAGGTAGGTATAGAAGTAGGGAATAGTCACTTGTCATAGATAAATAACTTTTCAAGTGGTCCCATAATTTCCATTCTTTCACCTTTATGACGAAGAAAACCAGCAGTTAGCTCAAAAAATGGCATATGCCCCAATCATACAGATGAGCCTTTTCCGTCAATCAACAATCATATGCTGCTGCTCTTCAAAACCAGGAGAATGCACCATTATCAGAAAAGTATCCCCTTCTGAATTAAGGCTTTCCAAATTTGATACAATCATCTCATTTGCTCTTTAAGCTTAGCAGCTTATGTAGCCTCGTAATCGTGCACTAATTATATGAAGCCAGATGAGGACTTCGTCGTTCTACCTTACGAATTCGATCAGATCGGCATGGCCATTTTCAATCTCAATAAACGATGCTTCGAATGGTCGAAAACACCCACCAACCGCAGCGTTCTAAATGGAATACCTTATCATCTCTATCAAGTCTACCTGCAGCCACAACATCCTTCCCATAAGGCAATCACCAACAGGATTGAGATAGAGCCGCCAGGCAGGTTGGGACCCTGGTGGATAAATGTGACAATGCCAGAGAGGTCTCATGTCCTTAATTTCTTGGGTGTCCAGCTAGTATCCAACTAGCTAGCTATCTAGGTTTGACCCTCACACAACTTCATTTAGTTCCAAAGAATTGGGCCGCTAGGAAGGATTCAATTAATGTTCCTTTTAACCAATTAAGGAATAAGAGAATCTCTTCAGTCTTGGTGGAGAAGTGCCAAGTCCTTGTGCATTGTAAGCTGTCATGGTTGCCTCTGATGCCATGTTTTAAAAGTCTATTCTTTAGGCGCCACATAATAGAGCAGTTTCGTGCAGGGAAACCTGGCTTTGTGCATGATGGCTGCATCCTTGCCCCAAGATTCTGGTCATGTTTTGTGCTTTCAAATCTCAGGTTGAAAGAAAAGAGATTTAGTGCCACCTACATGAAGTAGCAATATAATAAGTTGCATCGACGTACTATTTCAGGATTCATGAGATGCCACTGTACTATTGATACATTAAATTAATGGAGCTCTGAGTCAATAATGCTGTCTTCTTTGCTCCCTCTCGTCCGCACGAACCCCATTCATCCTGTGCTGCCCAGGCCAGGATGAAAGAAATCACCAAGAACTGCTCTTATATTATTGAGATTCCCTTGAGATCCCCAACTCAAATGCGTTAGAAAAGTCCTCTCGTATAGAATACGGACTGCAACCATTATAGGGTGCAGCATAAAACATTAATATATGGGATATTTTACGCCAAAAGCCGTGGAGGAAGACATTGATCTTGAACCAAGGGACACGGGCAACCGCAGAGGGCACACGAACGTGATAGCACACCAAAGAGAGGATCTGTAAGCTTGAATTATTGTCCTTAGGGAGAGAGGATTGCATAAGCACCATTTCACTAAAACATAGGTTCATTTCCCACACCATTGGCCACCTTGGATCTCAGTCAGCCCCACCTTGAAAGAGGGAGTGGAATCTCAGCACCATCTGTTGAATTTCTTTATGTTTTGGTAATAATGGGTGGGGGCTTGGGAGATACTTTTAGGTAGGGCATGAAAGAGGAGGCACCCACTAGGTGCAAAAGAATCTATGGTTGGAGAGGAGTTGGATTCCACTTCAGCCCTGATGCTTTTGAGCACACCTGGTCTCCGAATGGGGACAAGGAACATGCCTCCAGGCAATTCTGACATGGTTAAAGATGGTGCCCACTCCATTTGACTCATCATTGGTGCCAAAGCTCAAATAAACTAAGCCATGGGAGGCCCCCATTATTGGTGCGGAGAGGTTCTTCCAAGGCAACCACCCACTAGAACCTCTACTAATCATCAATCCATCAAAGTGTCCATCACATTGATGGAAAAGAAAGCAACCAACAACTCATCAAACGCATTGCTAACCAAAAAGCAACCGCAGATTCGGATAGTTATATAAATGAGCAATGAAGGAGGAATCCAAGGAAGGAGGTGCTTTCGAGAAGATTTAGATACGGCTACGTTCGAATCTTCGGTATAATATTAGCCAGCCTTCATAGTTCATGCATGTCGCCCTTCAGGTATACAATCATTCACATGCCAGTTCTGAACTGAATCCAAAAGATGAGTCGGGTGCAAGAACTACAATGACAACCATATAGTAATTATGGCAAAGAGTTGGCAGAGAGTGGACTCCTGTCCACGTGTTGAGTGGAGTCAGCATGCCAGATAAAATTCTCTCGTCTCTATGGCTACAGGACCGGGCCCCCCGCACAAAGGGGATCTAGTGAGGGCTGGAGTGGGGAAAGCACTGATTGGGTTGAGCTTTTCTACAGAATTCTCTCATTTCTATGGCTACAGGACCGGGCCCCCGCACAAAGGGGGATCTGGTGAGGGCTGGAGTGGGGGAAGCACTGATTGGGTTGAGCTTTTCTACAGTGTTGGTTAATGGGATCATCCTTGTTCTTCCATGTTCTTGTCACAAGGGGGCTACATGTGCCCTGAGGTGCCCCCTTCTGCCATGGGAACTGAATAAAAGCCGATGGGGGAGAACGATGGTGCTCTCCTTCCTCCATGACAGGCTCGAAAAGGCGAATGAAAGGTCATTTCGGAACCCTTTGGCTGCTTAGTTATGACTAAAGATGATCGTTAATGGTATTATAGAAGTTTGGAGCTGAGAACTTACTGTACTGTTGGTAAACTAGAGGAGAAGATGGAATCCATTTTGATGCAGCCATATCGACTAAACTGTAAAAATGGGGATGTGGTAGAATCTGAAGCATGACAAAACCAGGGTTTTACGCTGATCAATATCACCTGAAAGAGTGTGCTTCGAATTTTCCGGGGTGAAGTCATGAAACAGTCATTTAAGTACTACAAACTTTTTCGTGAATGTGATAATAAACATAGTTCGGCTGCTTTGGTTATTTCACGACTCCGAAGTTTAAAGATCAGTATTAGTTTTAAAGCTATGGTTTTACCAAATAGAATTTTATCAACGAGTAGTGCTCAAACCTTGCTTCTATCAGCTCCCGATAAAAATGATGATGCTTTAACATTGGAAGGCCGGATTTGCTTGAGCCTGAGAACATCATTTGCATTGAAAGAAAGGTTTAAGACTCGAAGCTTCAAAACAGCAGAAGTATATTCTTTCCTTTTGAGCCAAATTTTCAAGTGTTTGCTTCCAATTTGTGGTTTAATGCTACCGCTACAATTCTTCCTTATGCTTTAAATTGAAGACTCTTAGCACAAGGGATATAATCAGCTTTTAAGGGTTTGCACTTGAGGAAACTCGGCTTTGCGAAGAACCAATTTCATAGGGAGAAGAATTCCATAACACGTACATTTATTGGATGAATTATATGAATAACAATAAAATCACCCATTTTCCAAGGTTAACTGAAGATCAATGATATATCCATCCAAATGATGAGTGCTTGTCGACTAAATTAAATAGCACATGGAAGCAGTTCAGATGTCTTGTGTTAAGTAGCATCTTTTAATTAGGTGGTGGAAATTATGGTGTTGTTGGTTTGTCAATATCTTAGCTTTTCACAAACTTTAATGTTGTTATTTATAATATAATCTGAACTCAAGGTGATAACAAAGATGCAGTCCAGTAACATGTTGCTTTCACAACTATGATTAAAAGACAAACAACTAAAAGATGATCTTGCACCAAATCTAGATGACATTATGCTGTCTAGTAACATGGAATACTTGTAGGCCTGCAACAATTTCTATATTTATGACTGGTAACTATTGAAGCATCACTTATTTTGGACATCATCTGAAGGTTCGGATATCGAATGTCCCAATTTATTGTCAGCCAGATTTCTTAAAGATAAACATGCATCTCAGCATGGAAATGACATAAATATTCATCTATTTTTTATTAGTATCGGTTACTGCAAGGACAACAAAAAATAGAGAATTAGAAAAAACAAAAAAAACAAGTTGATATATACTCTGAAACTGAAAATCGAATTTCCTTTTTATTGATCTAAGCTGAACTATAAATCTAATATTGATTTATATCAGGAGTAAACTAAAATGACCTTAAGTATATTTTACAGGTTATCCAGTTAGATTCAATGAAAGCAGATCGGAAAACCTTAATTAAGAATGGATTGACCAGATTTGTATTTCTGATGGAACCTAAATATGTCTAAGAATATCCATTTATGCCCATGAGGCAATGTGCCATTGTTAATTGGGTGTCCTTAGCTTATGAGGTGGAGTTTATTCTGTAAATATTCGTGTGGGGCGAAAGGCCTCATGATGTGATAGCAGCATGGGCATCTGGGCCAGGCTTCTCCCATGTAAGGGATCCCCCAAAAAAAGCGCTGCTCATGTGTCTAAATAACACAGTAAATGGATGGCTTTGGGCCCTCTCTTGGCCCATTTCCCAGTCCAGATTTCTAGGTCCATCTTTCGGAGCTTGTCATGTTGGCCTGGGCTTTAAAAATGTGGCCTAGTGGTCCACAACGCTGCCTGGTCCATTAGAATTTGTCACCATATGTGCTTATATGCCTTGCATGATCATTTTAAGATTATCTAATTCATGTAGTGCATTGGATATCTATATTTCCACCTGTGGATATACATATTGGTATGTTTTTTTCTAAATGAATGTTGACAATTCATTTGTCTAAAAGAATCCTTCCATGATGGCAGTGGTGAATTCCCTTAACTATGGACTTGTATACCAGATTGCAAATATCTATCATCTATATTTGTTGTCACGGGACAAAAGTTTGTATTCGTGCATGAATGTTTCCCTTTGCGCTTTCTTTTTCTTTTTTTTTTCCTTTTTTCTAGGTGGTGGGAGAGGGGCTGTTTGCTTAAATTTCCCTTTTCATCTTGTTGAAATCACCCTATTACACGACCTTGTCGTCCTAATTTCATTTACCTAGTAACTTCAAGATTCTATAAGATTGATATATGCACTCGATAATGCTGCTATAGTTTTATTGAGTTTTCTTTAGAAGCCTGTAGATTTCCATGCCCATTGAAATTTAATGCTACCATAGTTTAATTGAGTTTTCTTTAAAAGTCTGTAGCTATCCATGCCATTAAAACTTAATGCTACTATAGTTCAATTGATGCAACTATAGTTTCATTGAGTTTTCCTTAGGAGTCTGTGGATTTACATGCCCATTGAAACTCTTTCTTTTCTTTAATTAACAAATGAAATACAGCATTGCAAACTAAATTTCGAAAATCATACTAATGTTGAGGCATTGAGGCTTTTTTGAAACTAATTTTTTTTGTGCGCTTAACCCGAAACTGAAGGAACCATTACCATTTTTCAGCCTTTTAATAAAGATCAATTATCTAACTTGTGTAATTTCATGTTATTCCCAATATTAGGTTGAAAGCATTTCCTACATGTGAAGAGGAGAATTTACTTCATATTCCTCCATTATGTTTATATTCAATAGGTTGGATGGACAAGATTCAAGATTCAAGATCCCTCCATCATGTTTATTTCAGTTAAATAATTCAGGAATTAAATGACTAAATTTTCGATTATAGTAATGTTAAACAAATTAATCTTGATCGAACGAAATTAAGACCACTGAACTCCTTTTTTTCGAGGAGTAAGCTAAGTTGTAGTGTCTAGATGAGCTTTCGACTTAAATATTCATGCAAAATTGTAGAATCAATTAAGAATCTACTAATAATTAATTCTCGGCATACTCTATACAGCGATCGCAGAACCAATCTATACTCACTACGTAAAACTTATTTGTTGTCATACATGACTTGTATTTTGGAACTTTTAAAGATCCAACAGAGCTAAATAACTTTTTCCCTAACTTTTTATATAGAGATTGCATAAAGTTTGCAATCACTAGATAAATTCCGAGCTAAAAAATCTATGAACAACCAAAGATTTGATCAAGGATCTAGTAATAATTTTCTCTCATATATCTATATTGATTTTAGAACTACTTAGTGATCACTATGTGAAATGGAATTTATACTTTTTTAAATTTTAAATAATTAGATATTTAATTAGGCACTGATTTTTATTTAGACTTTTCCTATAGAGTGAATCTTCATGAGAGCTTTCTCCTAGAGCACTTACAAATAATTAAAGATTCAGTGAAGAATCTAGTACTGATTTTCCCTCGAACAGAAATAAAACTTGGATCTATTGGACCAATAAAGAATTGATTATTTCAATAAGAATCACCAAGTAATTTTTCATCGAATTTGTCCTCACGGTGACGGCTACGATCTCTCCCTATGCTCAACCACCCAATTTGATCGATTTACGGGGAAAAAAACCCTGCAAGAGTTGTCAAATATTTTAAAAAGCATCATTACGGAATGTGTGCATACAAGTTTCATGCGGTTGGTATAGGATATGAGTACGCTGATGCACGGATGCAATCTTATGTGCGGACGCATGCATAAAACCTATATTCAAAAGAAAATCGGCACAATGTCTTGTGTGCGGATATCCGCCCACGATATTCGTATACGACACCACGTCCCATCTACCTCCCCATTTTGCTCACCAATGTGAAACGTGTCCGCATAAAATATTTATGCAAAAGAAAATCCGCATAGAAAATATACGAGGACGTCCGTATTTTTGGACCATGTTGGGGAGCGACGTTTACATCGGAGGGAGTGGGTGGTGGCCCCTTCTCCCAATGTCACCATGCGGCTCCTCACCCGCCTGCCGTCCTCCGCCGCCGCCGCCGCCGCCCACCACCGCCTCCTCGCCGAGAAAGCCCTCGCGCTTCTCAAGTACCGCCGCCGCCTCGACATCCTCGCCGCCTCCTTCACACCGGAGGCCGCCGCCGAGGCCCTCCTCCTCGCCCAGCCCAACCGCTCCCTCACCCTTGCCTTCCTACGCTGGGCCTCCCCTCTCCCCTTCTTCTCCGGATCCCTCCACCCCCAATCCCTTGCCCTCCTTCTCCTCTCCCGCTTCCGCCTCTTGCCCTCCGCCCTGTCCCTCGCCCGCCGCCTTGCCTCCCGCTTCCCCCCACCCGCCGTTATCCACTCCGTCGCCGCCTCCATCCCTTTCCTCCGCACCTCACCCTCCCCTTCCGCCGCCTTCGACCTCCTCATCAAGTCTTACGCCTCTCTGGGCCGCGTTCCCGATGCTCTGTCCGCCCTCTCCCTCACGAAAGGCGCCGGCTTTGCCCCCGCCACCCTCTCCTACAACTCCATCCTTGACGCCATGTTCCGCTTCAGCCGGACCCCACGCAATACCATCGAAGAGTTCCTCGCCGACATCACGCGGTCAGGGGTATCCTTGAATGTCTACTCCTATAACATTTTGATCCGTGGGTTTTGCTCTTGGAGCGAATTGGTTCGGGGGCTAGTTCTGCTGGCCGAGATGGAGCACGCCGGGTGTTCGCCAAATGTCGTCACGTACAATACTCTCATTGATGGGCACTGCAAGTCGGGGAAGGCCGACGATGCGTTTGGGCTGCTGAAAACAATGCACGAAAAGGGAGTGCAGCCAAATGCGGTTACTTATAACACGATTATCAATGGGTTGTGCCGGGAGGGCCGCGTGAAGGAGACGGGCAAGGTGGTCGATGAAATGGCGCGAGAGGGATTTTCTCCTGATGCTATTACTTATAACACATTGGTGAATGGGTATTGCCGGAAAGGGGATGTTCATAAAGCTCTCGTCTTGCATGCCGAGATGGCTCAAAAAGGGGTGGCACCTAACGTCGTGACATATACTTCTCTAATTAGTGCGATGTGTAGGGCGGGCAACTTGGCAAGAGCAATGGAGTTTGCTAAACAGATGAGGGAGAGAGGGCTTCAGCTTAATGAGATTACTTTCACAACTTTGATTGATGGTTTTGCTAAAAAGGGGTTCTTGGATGATGCTCTCTTGCTCATGAAGGAGATGAAAGAAAGTGGGATTTTGCCATCTGTCGTGAGTTATAATGCTCTTATTAATGGATATTGTACTTTGGGAAGAATGGATGAAGCCTTGGAGATCTTTCAAGAAATGGAGGGAAATGGGTTGGTGCCTGATGTAGTCACTTATGGTACGTTACTAAGTGGGTACTGCAAGAATGGGGAGTTGGAGATGGCATTTCAGTTGAATCAAGAGATGGTTGCAAAGGGTGTGCTGCCTGATGCCGTTACATACTCTTCACTCATTAGGGGTCTCTGTGAGGTGAGGAGACTGGACAATGCTCATGAGCTTGTTGAGAAGATGTTGAGTTTGGGTTTACATCCTGATGAGTTCACGTACACAACACTGATTGATGCCCATTGCAAAGAAGGAGATATAAAGAAAGCTCTTCTTCTTCATGATGAGATGATAAAGAAAGGAATCCTTCCTGATGTTGTGACCTATAATGTGCTCATAAATGGCCTTAGAAAAGTAGCTCGTACAAAGGAAGCAAAAAGGCTGCTTTTTAGGCTGTATTATGAGGAGTCTATTCCAGATAATATTGCATATGATGTGCTGATGGATTGTTGTGACAAGGGAGAATTCAAGAGTGTGGTGTCCCTTTTAAAGGGTTTTTGTATGAAAGGTTTGATGAATGAAGCTGATAAGGTATTTGAATCAATACTAGAGAGGAAGTGGAAGCCTAATGAGGTTGTTTATAGTGTCTTGATTCATGGACACTGTAGAGGAGGAAATGTGCAGAAGGCACTTGACTTATATAAGGAAATGATGCTGGCTGGTTTGGTTCCTAATGCAATAAGCACGATTTCACTAATTAAAGGTCTTTCTGAGGAGGGGATGGATGAGGAGATGAATCATGTTATTCAGAAACTATTGGGAAGTTGTATGCTTACAGATGCTGAAACTTCAAAGGTACTTGTTGAAGTTAATCACCAGGATGGCAACATGGAGGCTGTGTTCAATGCCCTGACTGAGATGGTCAAGGATGGACTCCTGCCAAATGGTGGGTGAAAGGGTGAACTTGGTTCTTTTGATGGCTAGAATTAGATCTAATGGAGAATCATAGGACACTGTCATCTGTAATTTGGTGTTTGAACAAGAGTCTTTTAGAATTCGTAAATGAAGGTTCAGCTGGCACATTCTTGGGCAATGATTGAGGACACTCTTTTTCTCTATCCAATGCTACCAAAACTCAGGCTCAGGTTTTGAATTTGCACTTTTCATTTTTAGCTCTATGTCCTAAGATGCAAATCATTAATTTTAGGCTATTTTGTTTGTTGTTGCGTTGCTACCATGACTTGTTTGCATTTTAAAGTTGATTCATTAGCACTTGAACATTAAATAGATCAAAAAGTGCATCCCTCAGTAGTTTGGCCCACTTTGCTTCTGCATACTTTATATTACTAAAATAAGAGTGGTACTATGTGCCATTAGATTTAATTTGTGTTATAATATGCATGCATATCTCTTGAGGATTGGACCCTGCTGTTCTAAATTTGTTTGCATGCTATGCCCAAAGGGCATGCTGTAACCCATCAATAAGAAATAACTCCAGACATGGTTAGAACTATGCTTGTCCTGATATACAGGTGATAATTGTAAATTGAGTAAATTATAATAGAAACTTAGGAATTGCACTTTTGTTGGTTTGATTGGTTAAGATATGTGATAATGGCTCAGACGCACAACTTGCAACACCTATCGATATTGTCAAGTATATCTGTTTTCATGGTTCAGGACCATGATGTGGATACAAATGCAATGCTATAACATCTAATGATGTTGTCAAGTATATAAATCATCTATTTTTTAGGGAAAAGATACTACCATGTGAGTCTTTTGTTTTTCTAGTAGGGAAGGAGTGGTAGGATCTTGTTAGATTTCATGAAAGGAGAGAATCAACAATTGTGGGATTGGCTGCAAGAGGGGGGCGGCGGGAGGGCGGGGGATGGATTATAGTTATTGGATTTAAAAGAATTGGGAGTGTTTGTTGAAATTATACACATTAAAAAAATCTAAATATAGTAAATTAGTAATGTTTCAGCATGTTATTTAATTATTTTTCATCATTAGAGAAAATAGCGAACCCATTGACCCCAACTTGTGCCTTCTACCATGGCATAGATATAATTCTGCAAAGAAGTTCCATGATGCCAACAATGCCTATATAGTTTGTCAGAATCCAGAGAATAATCAATCACCTCTGCTATCACAGTCAGATGATTTGCTTTGGTCATATGCTTTTAACATATGGGATCCTTCTAGAGTCCATTATATATTATGCAATGGATATGACTAATTACATATACTTTATTACTTTGCAAGTCAGCATATTTTAGTCTTCAACGTAAAGTTGGATATTATGATTTTAGACAGATTTTGGATAGGAAGTTCAGAAATAATTATTTTGGCATTTATAGCTGGGAGACAATTTGAAGTTATTCAGCATTTATCTGTGGAACCATTTTGCAGTTTGTATTTGAAAAATGACTAAATCAGCCTTGCCATTAGTAGAGCAAAACTGTATTGAAGTTTTGATTTCCTTCATTAATATTGTCCAACAGATATATGCTAAAGGTCTCAAATATATTGCATAAGTTTTTGGTGATAAATATGCTATTTGAACTTCTATTCTTTTATTATTTTTATATGCATGTGCGTGCATCTCTTTTTCTTTTACTTTTTAGCTTTCCAATTCAGGTACGACAAAGATATGCATTGCTTTTAAATCAATAAATAGTTTTTTAAAATTTTGCATTTCGTTAATGTTAAAGGCAGGAACTCAACGCCAAATCTTGTCCTATCATTTGGTATGGGTTATATGAATATTTTACCTTATCTGATGGCTAGATCTTATGGCAGCCATTGGATGCTGCAATGTTAATTTGCTAGCTTATTTGATAGCACTTAGATATACGATCAAAGGGTTCACGTTTGACAATGAGATGGATGAACAGTAACAAAACCGAAGCTGCATTCTCAAAAGAAAAAACCTAGCTGCCAGCATTTCTTCCCTCTAATCCTCTCCCATTTCCAATAATTTCAGTCTCTCTTCATCTAATCTCTCAAAAATCTGACAATGGGTGGCAGGAGATCTGATCTCTTGAGCCCCAAATAGGGCACTGCAACTCCTTTGAAGAGCCAACAGGTGTGACGATCCCCTTTTCCATTCTTCCTTTTCTCCATAGTCCCAATCTCCATGAGTTTGCTTCCTTTGATGATTTATGTCTCCCTCACTCTTTTCTCTCTCCTCTTGCTCTGGACACCAAGCAGCTGGATGGAGACGTGCCCTGGGCTTCAGACCATGTGATCAACCCCATGCTGGAGTCCTGGAGCCACTTACTTAAGTGAGGTGATTATCAAGTCTTAGAGAGCTGAGCTTGAGCTGGCCCGAAATTAAATGAGCTGAACTCAATCTGGCTATATTTATTGCTAAACTAAGCTTGCTTAAGTTCAGCTGATTTACGCCCCTGCCCACTACTACAATTTGTCAGAACATTGGATTCAATTCAAGCCCTTTCCCATTTTGCTGATTCTCATTTACAGGTAGTTCTAGTTCCAGAAACAATGAAGATGCTACATTGTCACAACCTAGGTTATTCTCTAAGAAAATATCATTGACCAAGTACGAGCTTCACCAGTGGTCCTCCGTAAGGCTTGTTTTTCTTATCCATGGATAAATTCCAGCCAATCAGCTGGAAATATTCACCAAAAGAAGGCCTACAATTTTTCTAATAGTAGGAGAAAACTATGCTGATTGTATAAACCTGAGCTGGTTGACATTGTCATTTCAGAGGTTGACTTTGTAATTTCTGATATCATATTTCCGGATGGAAAGGTGATCAACCTTAAAAGAATGATTCTGGATTCATGTGATGAGTAAATATTTTAAAATTTTGATGTATAAAGTGCTTGCAACAAAATCTGGTTCGCTGCTAATCTAGTGCTCTTATAAACTGTTAGCATATGCTTTGACCATCAGACTGACATAAAGTTATGGCACAGAACTGTGCTGATGATGGTCGCTGCTAATCTCTGCTCCATTTACTGTCACTTTCCTATGAGGACCTCATCAAGGTGCAGAGGTCCTTGATGAAAGTTTACTGGGTTGGGCTACAAAATCTTTAAGTTCAGGTAATAGCCACCACTGACGCTTTTTGCATTGGATTAATATTTAAGTTATGAATGAAATATGTGGTATAATGAGACTATTTACGAACAACTAATATTTTTGCTCTGGTTATTACTACACACAGCTACCTCACTGGGTTGAATTATTGGAATGATGCAACTGCTATGATGTCGCTGGTAGCCAAGCAACTTATCTCGAAAGGCATAAATGTGTGGCCATGCAAGCAAGTTCAGCATGAAATGAACTTGAATAAATTACGTGAAACATGGACATTCAATACTTGAGGAGCTAAAATGTTGCAATTTACGGATTACATGGGCAAGATGATTTCAGTCACATCAAATTGATACTCAATACAAGCATTCCAGCTTCCCACTGAAGCGGCAGGGTCCTCGAGGTAATATACTACCACATCCACAAAGAAAATTATAGTTGTATGCTTGTTGTATTCCAAATTCTGTGCACATTGTTTTTGGGCTCTAACTGGTATATTAGGTGCAACTGATTGGCGAAGGGTACTGCTTCATTCCTAGGTTTTTGAGGCAGGGTTCTCAAACAGAACCCTCAATTTTACATATAGAAAGCATGAACAGTTACAAATACAATTAGGATATAATGGCTATCTCATCTTTTTCAAATTTTAGTCATTCAGTGAAGAACCAATAAATAATTAAGTCTCCATTTGGCCACATAAACTTGTAGATCTTAGTAACTAGAAAATATTCCGCATGATATTACACTAACTTATATTGCATTTTTGAGTTGTTTGAAATGCATGTTAGTTTTATGAATCTGATCTTTACTATTTATCTTGTCATATAGAGCAATTTAAAAATGCTGGGATCCTCCATCCATAATTAATCCTGAGGTCAATCCATAGTGGGTGTCACTCCTTTCTTTCTTTCTTTCTTTCTTTCTTTTTTTACAATTTTATTTCTCCTAGAACCATCTCCTGGAGTCAAGCAGCTGCATCCTCTCCAGTCTCTGTAATCTTCTTAATGGCAATTCAAAAGGACCTACTGCATTGCCGACTATGGGACAGATAGCACCCAGATCGTCACTTAGCGAGCTGATCCCAGACGCATACCTGAATTCAACAGTTGGTGATGGGGGAAGTACGGTCCCACTCAAATCAGAAGACATCTCACTATCTCAGGCGTTGGATTCGTGTGTGGACGGTGGAGCTCAAAATAAACCGCCATTAGATATGCAACAAATAAACGAAGACCTCATTAGTTCCTCAAAATAAAAAAGGAAGAGATTTTACATGACAAAAGTATTCCTAATATCTGTCTTGCTAGAATAAAGAACGGAAATCATATGGAGGAGGCACCAGAGAAGAAAATATAGGGCGGGCTTTGTATTTTACCATGTTTCTCCTAATTCGTATTTAAAAGAAAAACCAAAAATGAGGAACTTCACCTTCTAACAAAGCCGGTGGTCTCATGATTTCAAAAAAAAAAAGAGCCCAAAGATGGAAAGAAAATTGCACACCGCATTCTCTTTCTTCCTCATCAAACCTCTGTATCCATCCTCTTGTTCGTCAAGCTGTCTCTCTTGTCTGCGAAATCTTTCTTCTGTTTTTCGAGTTTCTTTCTTTTCCTTCAAAGCTCTTTGCATCTACTTGCACACGACATTCTCTTTCTTTCTCGGCGTGATGAACACTATATTTTGGAAATTGTGTATTGGTTTATCTGGAGATGTGCATTGGTTTACCAGATGATTAATTTGCTTGTTGTGTATCATC
The DNA here is from genome assembly GCA_025769935.1 of Phoenix roebelenii. Classification (NCBI taxonomy): domain Eukaryota; kingdom Viridiplantae; phylum Streptophyta; class Magnoliopsida; order Arecales; family Arecaceae; genus Phoenix; species Phoenix roebelenii. The sequence goes on along the minus strand of JAOXJJ010000316.1, from coordinate 4,961,882 downwards.
TAGCAATATGGTGTATTTTGGTAATAAGTATATTTTGGAAACTGTGTATCGATCTATCTGGAGATATGTATTAGATCACTGCTGGCTGTGTATTAAAGAAGCTTGTAGGATGTATTAGGAAGTCGTTGAGTGCGTATCATCTAGCCATGTAGTATATACTGGTGAATATGATGCTTTGAAAATTATGTATCATTTTTTTTAAACATTCATATATTTGTGCATGTCATATCTGCTTTTATTTTATCTTTTAAATATAACATCTCATTGATAAAATTAGATCATTGACATTAAAAGTATAGACAAAAGATTAGTATGATGATCGCATTGCTTCTTCTTTAACTAATAACTTTGATAAAATGTGTTTTAAAAAATAATGTTGACAAAATGCAAAACCTCACTTATGGCCATGTGGATTCTTGTTCAGTTGCATTGGAATTATGTGTTGTACTGGTTAAAAAATACTTGGTATTTGATATCTAAGATGCAAAAGAAAGGAAGCATGGGTGGCTCTAACTGCTGATACGTGTGGCTCTGTTCAAATAAAAATACGTCTACATGAATATTTTAACAGCTAGCCTTATATGACATAATTTTGAGATTATCATGGTATTAGATAGATGCATGCATCATCTCATTCCAATACGGCCAATTAACACATGGTTAACTTTTTATATCTAAGCCTTGGTAGATGAAAGTAACAATACTCCTTACTATACTTGGATGAAAGATAGCCTAATAATATTCATCCTCAGGAGGAGTTGAGAACCAACCTTCAAAAATTAGGGATGGCAATTGAATCAAGTCGAGCTAAGTATGGATTAGGTCGAATACAAGATCAATCAAAAATGTCTCAATCCAAATGCAGATAATTTATTAAAATGAGTTAGAAATTCAGTTCCGAATCTGATTATTTTATTAAAAATTTTAAGGGGGTTGAATCTGATCAAACAGGTTGAACGTTTATGCAGCTGCTCTCCTGCTCAAAATCCTTATTAATAAAAACAATCAATTGTATAATCGTACATTAAATACCTGCAGACTGACTCCATCTCTTCCTTTCCTTTATATATATAATTCTCACCCCAAATCCCCCTGGTCTCAACGCATCACCCATATTTCCATAGCCAATTACAAAGATGATCCCTATGGCGAACGAGGGAGCCATCCTTCTCTTCCTTCTCGTCTCCTCCTTGGCCATCATCTCCCATTCCACCACTCCCATCACTATAAAATTAAGCCTCCTCTTCCTCCAAAGCTCTTCTCCCTTCTCCATTTTTTTTTTAAAGTTTTTTTTTAGTACAACAGCCCCTCACAAACGAACTTATTCCATCTATTTGCTATCCCACCCTCTTAACACTTTCTTTTCTGTTGTCAACAGCCCGTGAGCGGCGAAAATGATGAGAACCAGTGCGTGTATACAGTGTACATCAGAACGGGTTCCATCTGGAAGGGGGGCACGGACGCGGTGATCGGCCTCGCCCTCGCGGGATCCAACGGCTCGGGCTTCGCCATCACAGACATCAAGTCCTGGGGGGGCATCATGGAGGCCGGCTGCAACTACTTCGAGAGGGGCAACCTCGACATCTTCAGTGGCTGGGGACCGTGCCTGGAGACCCCGCCGTGCTGGATGAATCTAACCTCAGATGGCACCGGGTCCCACCACGGGTGGTACTGCAACTATGTGGAGGTCACGACCACCGGTCCCCACATGGGGTGCGCCCAGCAACTGTTCACCGTCGAGCAGTGGATCGCCAACGACGCCTCGCCCTACCAGCTCTACGCCGCCCGCGACTACTGCTCCCATGCCGAGGAGGAGGCAAAGATCGCTGATCGGATGGGCCGGCACGTGACGCACGTGGCGTGAGAGCTTCGCTGGGTTTTTGTTGTCTAAGTTCCTCCATTTTGCTGGTTTTGTATGGTTTTAGTTATGTCAATTATTGCCTACCGGCTGGTTGATAAAATAAATGGCCAAGAGGTGATCCTGTCTTAATTGTTCTTTTTCCTAATTGGAGGGATGAACTGGGCCGTTGGTCCGATGGTTCCCGTTCTGGTGATGTGGACCGTTGGATAGGGTTCGAGGATTAGTTGATCGGTCATGTTTAAGGCCAGGAATGATCTAGGCCGCCCTAGATATAGCGGTATATAGGATACGCCACGATGCACCATGTATTGCACTGAACCTGACTTGTATTTATTTTTCTGAGATAAAAAGAGAGATGCTCGTTTCTATATCCAGCGCTATAACACCAAAGAGGATTTGAAACCCTGCTAAAGACCATCTGCATCTTACCCATCTGTGCCTTTTTTTTTTTTTTTTTTTCTTTTTTTTAACATTGGCTGCTCACATTACTCTCGCGTGAGCACAGCCAGCAGCATCACAAGCAATAAGATTACACAAAGCAAAAGGAATGGAAGATAGCTAGGTTCAGAGGTTACCTCCTGAATAATGAACCGCAAATGAGGCGACTCAGACCTACCTATGCCTTCGAGATAGCATAAATTTTGTATTCTGGCAAAATGGTGCAGTAAAGACATCCTTCATTATCCGGCCATTTTAACACCTTTTTAGTTCCTCCATTCTGCCCTATTCCGGGCTCAATATATTCTTCAACCAAACTGGCAGAAGAATCACATATGAACGTTAGAAATCAGCATCCAGGCAAGTTGCAGGACTTAAATCACCCAAGAAAAAAAAAAGAGCATAACTTTGATTCTGTAACTGTCTCATAATGGAATGGACTCAATAAGCCCAGTGGGCCTAACCTATGTGCCAATGACAAATAGATTCCAAATTTACAAGCATAAACCTGATCAACCTATGGCCCTCTAATGACTTTCCAAACCCAACATAGTGCTTGTGAGGATACGTGCGAGCGTATATTTAGTCCCATATTAGTTATGCGTTGAAAAGATCTCGGGTACTTATATAGGACTGAAGAGCCTAAAAAATACCTTGCAGATTGTCATTTTGGATATGACCCTAGATTATTACAAATGGTATCAGAGTGAACTCGGCCCATAGTCTTTATGGACCAGAAAACATTGCAGCATGGGTTCATGGAGGCTGACCATGAGGCGGGCTTGAACAGTGAGAGCATGTGAGAACCCGTGCGGGTGTGTATTTAATTCCATATCGGTTATTGGCCTCTGGCTTCCCATTTGCTCTTGTGCTAGAGAATGCAATGGGGCCAATTTCCATCAATATGATCCAAAATGGAGGCAAAATGATTAGATTCATCTAATGCAAGGACGAGTTGCTGTACTACCTACCAGTCCACGGGCAGCTTTTAACCCCCTCCGGTCCTTTAGTCGCTCCCACTTTTCACTTCCGTTCTTCTCCCTCTTGGTGGACCTAAAGGCGTTGGCACGGGTGGTTAAAGATGTTACCACCTTTTCTTGATCCCTTCCTCTTATTTCACCTTTAGTGGCTTCCATAGGATTGAAAGTATCATCCATGCATTTTAACGGTCCAAAACTCCCAACTTTACCTCCACCTTCCATTCCTATGCCATCAAATTAACTCTAGTAATGTTAATTATATGGGATAAAGATATTATGGTAGCACATTATTGTTGCTTCTATATCAAACAGATCTCTTAGCCATGCGCTTGGCTCTATATTTTATTTAGGTGAGTACTAGGAAGGAGGCAATAATTATACGTTGCTAATATATATCATGCACTTCGACCATCCATGTATTATTAACTCGGACGGCCAACCATGTTTGAACAATGGAGAAAGGGCATGGAGGAATGTCAAGCTACATCCACTTAAACACATCTTAAAGATAGTTTTGTAGAATTGTGGATAAGCAGTTGTTTTTTTAAGTAAACAAGCAAGCAGTCTTGGCTGGATTGAGCTGCCAAACTACTGAATTGCAGGCCCCAGGCTACGCCCCTCATGGAGTTGAAAGGCCTATTCGAATTCTGTGGAGTTTGTCCCAAGGTTTGACCAGAGGTATGTGATATGGGTCTAGATTAGCGAGGCACAAGTTAGCACTCGGTTTAGGTGGCGCAGGTCAACAAAGTTTGGTCCGATGTGGTTAGGTTTGGTGCACTAAGTGCAAACAATATTGGGGCCAAAACTATGCGTAGATTAGCAATATACCAGCATGATATTTTCTTTTTCTTTTTTGCTATGATGGATGAATCACATAAATCTAGTATGAGTATATTTTTAGGAGTCAAAAAATAAAATATTCTAAAGAGAGGGTGGCAAGGCCGCACCATCCGTCCATAGCATCTCGCCAAAATGATCGACGACAAAGGATGCAACTCAATCCACGACTTTCTATTCATCTCACGGTAAATACGACTCATCTTGAGGGTGGTACATTTCCTCGCACGCTGCCAAATGTCCAGGAACAAAGGGTGTCTGTTCGTGGTTTGCCTACCGATCCATTCGATCACGGTGGCCGAGTTGCCCTCCAAATGGATGAAGTCCGAGTAGCTCCTGGAACAAAGGTGTCATAAATCTGACTGCCACCGGCAACGATGAAGTTTATCTTGAGAAAACTTGGGGGTAGGGGCTCCCAAGTGATGAAGATCATCCTGATCACCATTGGAGCTAAGATATGGTCTTAGGTGTCTCGAGCTGTCATAGGTTCTCCAAGGGAAGGCATGGGAGGTGAATGGATGGCTTCTACTGCCTGAGGGAGGGCTCTTTTGACAATGAATCTTAGTGGCTGACTGCTCCTCTCTAAGACAGACCCATTCCTCACAAGCATAATATGAAACGCCAAATAAGCAACCTTGACCTAGCCTCTAATAGGGGCTCTACTGGTCCAATCTCTCAAGTAGGAGAGAAAAATACCGATAGGTGCTGCCGACCAAAGAAAGATCAAGGAGGCATCAGGAAGCCCCCACACTCGAAACACCCATGGGCATTAGAAGAGGACATGAGCCACGGACCTCTCAACATGGAAAACATCACAATTTAGGAGAAAATTTATCTCCTATTTGATCAGCACTCCTCCGGTGGGCAGGTGGCCCCACGCTACTTTCCAAAGAAACAAGGCATCTTGAGGATACGCCTCTAGTTTCTAGACCCATGAACAATCCCGTCTATGATCAGTGTCAATTATGTACAGCTCATATAGGTCCCTAGCCTTTACCTTCAGGCTGCCCCATCCTATCTTGTCAAAAATATCGACCTGAATAATTTTGGCATTTGATGGCCCATAGTTGAACATAAATTAAAAAAAGCAATGATTAAAGAAAATTGAACTGCCACATTTGCCGTCAGAAAGCATAGACTAGGCAATGTGGTGATGAGAATTAGGGTTAAGATGAGGATCACCCAAACCGGCCCAAATTTCGCCATTAGGTTGGCCCCAATGAGTCTGTTCGACCCAATTGCACTTTTCCGGGTGCATATAATTTCCTATCTACGGTTATTGAGCAAACTAGATACATCTCGGTCTCCACACTCGAAAAACAAATGAAAATACAAGCAAAAGGTTGTAGTAGAGAAGTAATATAATAGTCATTCCAAACCTTTACATCTTCGAAGGGCCGAAAAGTATCAATTGAAAAGGTTCCGCAACAAAGCTGCTAGTAATCGACCATAGGAATATTAGTGGGGAGGGGCACCCTCTCCATGCTCTCAAGCACATTACACCTTTCATAATTGCACACTTTTTTTTTTTTTTTTTCTGGTGAACATTATAAATATGAGTGCCTTAGCTTTATGACTATCCTCTACATTCATTGGAAAACAAGGCGCTTAATATGAAATCCATCTCCTCTCACAAGCAAACATCATGCTTATGTTGTCCTTATTCCGAGAAAAATAAGCGAATTTATATCTCTCTCCTTGAATGTTTGGTGGGCATCCCACTCATGACATTTCCCTGTTCTACATCAAGTGGTTATGGTCGACACTGCTTTATATCACAATCCATACTTTATTCTTGACTCGCATCTTAGTCTCAGACTTCTTTCGAATGGCCAATTAAGTACATGCTCGAGAATGCTAGCTGCAAATACTCTTTTTTTCTCATAAAAAAATGTTATAGGTAACTCAATTGCCTCATTTTTTTTTTTCGATTTTCTTTTCTGTTTGGTACTTTTTTTCTAGCAAAAGCATATATTTGTCATAGAATCTCATTTTTCTATTCCCTTCCTTTTTCTCTTGGTTAGTCAGTTCAATTTTCAAATTGCAGGTATTTTGCACGAAGATGGAATTTAGCAAAAATCTAAAATTAGGATTTAAGTTTATAAGGCTACCATACTTTAACTTCAAGGTTACCCTAGCCGCACTCTATTTGTTTAGATATGTACTTTCAAAAGATAAAGGAAAGGTGATTCCCTATCATCATAGACCCCCAGAAAACTATTCCCGGAACCGTGAGATTTCTTTGCAGTCTTCTACTTACCAAGCGAACTCAAGAACATATATTAGAATTCCCCAAGAGTGGAGGTTATAAATAAATCAATTCTTCAGCATAGCTCTCTTTCTAGTTCTTCCGCTACTCTTAAGTTGATATCTGATCCACCTTTACTTTGAGATGCAAAAAGCTAGGGCCCACAAAGGAGGCCTCCCCCGTGATCGACAGCCCAAAGCAAAAGGAGGAGAGACGGAGAGGGAAAAGGTGGTGAAAAAGACTATAATAAGAACCAAAGGAAGAAAGCAAAGCTGGCATACTCCTCCATTTTAAACCACCCTAACCTTTCCTCAGAGCCAGAGTAGCCATCCAAACAGCACAAACAAAAGAGAGGGAAACTAAGGGAACGAGAGAGATAGATAGAGAGAGAGAGAGGGAGGAGGAGGAGGAGGAGGAGGAGGAGGAGGACACATGAAAGGAAGAGCAGGAGGAGGTGGAGGAAGAGGGAATAATGGAGGGGCAGCAGCAGACCCTCTGGTCTGCCTCCCCTCCAGACATCATCTGACACTGATGCCAAAGCCCATCTGTAGCCCATCTCGGCCCACAGAGCCCAGCAAACGCCGCCAGTCGAGGTCCCGCTGCCGGGGCCAGGCCAGCCCCCTCTTCAGGACGAAGACCAAGCACATGAGCTCGGAGATCGCCGAGCCGACGTCTCCCAAGGTCACCTGCGCCGGCCAGATCAAGGTGAGGTCCCGGCCCAGGCCCAGAGGCAGCCGTGACAAGGACTGGCTCTCCCTTGTGGAGGAGATAGAGAGGCTCCGCAAGCATCGGAAGAGGAGTAACTGGCGTGAGACCCTTAGCCTCAAGAAGGAAATCATGCAGTTCCTCGGAGCCCTCCGCGGGCTCCGCTTCAATATGAGGTGCTTCGGCTCGTTCCATGGCTCGGTCGATTGCACAACCGATGAAGAAGATGAGGACGAAGAGGAGGAGAAGGAAGTGGACAGCAGTGGCTCTAGGAATATATTCTCCAAGTGGTTTATGGTTCTAGAAGAGAACCAAGATCATGGATATGGGAAAGAAGTAGTGGAAGTAAAGGAAGAAGAGGAGGAAGAAGAAGAAAGAGATGGTACGTTCGAGGAGGTTGCACCACCTAATTCTGTGCCACCTCCAAACGCTCTATTGCTCATGAGGTGTCGATCTGCGCCAGCCAAAGGCTGGTTAGAGGAAGAGGAGGTGACTGCAAAGTTGATCAAGGAGGAGGAGAAAGAGAAAGAGAGGCTGGTGCTGATGAGCTATGCTCCTGACTTCTTCAAGATCTCGACGGATATTGCAAAGGAGACTTGGATCGTTGGGAGCATGGATCCTTTAGCAAGGAATCGGAGCTGGAAGAGATAAGAGATGAGAATGGAAGGGTGGCGGCGGTGGTGATAGCTAATTTTCTCGCACGATGCTTGTGGTGCTGGTGGTATATTAATCTCTCCTCTTCTTGTTTTTGGTTTTGGGTGATCGTAAATTCTTGTATGTGCGTGTTTATGTTCTTTCTCGATTTTGATATGCTTTTCCTTCCCCCCCCCCTCTGGAAATGCACAAAACAGAGGTGAATATTATATTAACCTTGTATAGTCTCTTTATGCTTGTTGCCTCTTTTACTTTGTTGGAAGGATTGATTCTATAGAATGTATAGCTTCTTTCATTAGTCTCTCTCTCATGCGTATCTCATAGAAATGCATCATGTTTGTGTGTTTATATAGACGTATATGCAATGTGTATTGATACTGTATATACACAAACACATGCACACGCACAGATTTATTACTTGATGGGGGGAAGTTTCCAGGAAGGGGGGTAAACTGAGTGTCATTGGGAAGGTATCACTAAGCGTGGATTAATTGTGTTTTGCACATATATTAGTATAGAAGGAAGAAGTCCTAATTAAGGTCATGGTGGGGAAAGAAGTTGGTCTGGTGCATCTTGAACATATGTTCTTTTAGGAAGGGGAGGTGTAACCTTTATCCAATTACAGTGTTGAGAGTGCAACAACAAAATAGGTTCAGGCCCAATCAGCATTCTATGTACCTCAGTGTCATGGGGCATCAACCTGGCCGATCTGGGGTTAAATATGGAGTTGTCTAGTTGTAGTTGATTCAGAAAGGAGTAAAAGAAACAAACACAACACCGTGTTCTTCGATTTCTACAGAATGGGAATTGATCTCTCAGGTGAGTAAATGTAAAGGATAGCTGGAAATTAGTTCTTAAGCGCTTGGTTGGGTGGTTAGGAAGAAACATAGATGGTCATAAGAAGACCACAGCAGATACATGTGTGAATATGGCTTCATAAATTTTCTTGACACTAATATTGTACCTACTGAGAAATGGAGCCGCCGGAAACTTGAATGATTTCAGCAAGAAAGCTGTGGAGAAACACATCTGCTAAGGTCAAGTATTTTCAGAAGATGTTAAATCTGGTTGTGCAAAGTGAAATTTGTTCTTTTCAGAAGATGATGTAGTCACCTATTGATTACAAGAAATCCATACATGAGTATCGCTGTGATGACTATAAGGAACTTCAGTTGATGTAACAGAAGGGTTTAGAGAAGTAGTAATTTTTTGTATCCAGAAGTTATAGTGTTTTGGCACCTTGTTGTTGTCCTTGCATAATGAGTTTGGTTTTATATGCACTATATATCTGATAAACCTTCTCAAAATTAACTATATTCCTTCTCTCCCATTCTTTCTGCAAAATGTCAGAGCACATCTAAAATCCTCACCTCCCCCACCTAATTAGAAGCTCGATTTGCAGTATCATACATCCTGTAAATTACTTTTCCACACCGTCATCATTGCAAAAGTTTCTGTAACATTGCATTTATGCAGCAGTTTTTTGATAGATTAGAGTGTTTACTTAAATTTTAGATAAAAAATTTAGCCGAGATTCTCGAACGACCATCATCATTACCAACGCCAGTGAACTGTTATTTATAGGACAAAGCTTGTAAACTATTTAATACGCTGTCTGCATGCAAAAAAGAAAGAAAGAAAGAAAGAAAAAGTATGGTCCTACCACATTTCTTTAGTTAGAGAAGGAATCTCTTTTCATGAACTAAATATGATAATTTAACAACCTCTAGCAGCAAAAGATCAAAACCACTTTGCAAATTGCAGGACAAGGGAGGCTCAGGATAAACAGAGGGTCCTTTGATATTGATCGATCTGAACATCTTCAGGCTCAAATGCAGTTTGCTTTGAATATAGACATAGTATAACGGATAAAGAAAACACACTGTGATTCTGAAACCTTTGAAGAACAAATATGTGATAACTGATGATGGTGACAAGCTGCATTAGGTACATACTTCAGCAAAAATATCAGCGAGAAGATAGAGGTGTCTTCGAAATCTGGTTTAGCCACCAAAGAAGGTTAGAAAATAAATAAATAAGTTTGAGCTGCTTGGCATGACTGCTACATAACCTTTCTTCATCCTCAATATAATTTTCATAGACTCTAATTTCCTTTGTTCATTGGCAGTTATAACTAATGAACAAAGTTTAAATCAAACGCATACGGCAAATGAGATTAAATTTTATAAAATATATTGTGGCAATCTCTAGTAAACAACCCAAATGATTAGAAAGAGATTATCAAATCTACAAGGTTGCTCAGAAACATATGCCGACTTCTATGAACAGCAACAACTTAAGTGATGCAAGACGGGTCTCCTTTACTCTCCTTTTAATTCAATATTATGGGCCACATGCCAGAGAACTAGATGCAGTGAGTGAAAGCTCATATCTATGGCTGTGACAATTATCTTTATGATAAATAAGGTCAAAGTTGTAGTTTTCATTTTGTTGCTTTATGGTTTGGCCTTAGCTTTCAGATATTTTGAAGGTGTCTGCTTTTTTTTTTTTTTAATATCCTTTTGATATATATCACCAGGAAATAATTCTTGATTATGTTAAAGTGTGCTACTACTGATCGGGCTCAAATTCTATTGCTTGGGCCTTAAAACGGGCTGGTCAAACCGAAAGTTTTCTTTTAGGGTAAGATTTTGACGGGACACTATTTTCTATCTGAAAAGAATCATATGGAGCGACAGAAGGCAGAATTTATGTCGAAGTTGAGTTATACCCTCTCAAAAATTTTAACTTTTCTAGAATATTTATACTATTGATGTTTATTTTAGGAAAAAATGTCCTAGAAAGTGAGATTCGATCCAATAATCTAAGGATAGATCTTACAATTATAAATAGAAACTATGTGTCTCGGTTTTTTAATCATCAACGAAAGAAAAGAGGACTTCAGTCCTACTTTCACAATTTTTTTATTTTTTTTAGTTTTCTTTTGAGAGATTCGAGTTGAGAAAAATCTTCTTTCTTCTTGATCGGATCCGCTAATCTATTTGCTGGTGTGCTTCATTACAATTGGCCAGATGGGTTTGGAGAGCTTGCTCACTTCATTTCGTGATGCCTTGTAACGGTGAATTGCCTTCTCATCTTCTCCCAGTCTGCAAAATGTGGGTAGAAATATCGAGATTTTTTCAAGAAGGCTATAGGATAGAATAAGTAAAGAGGAAAGATGCCCCTATTCTTTGTGAGTTTATTACTTCAAATTGAAGATCACTTAAAATATAAGTTAATCATAACAAACCAATAGAGATCTTTTGCTAAGAACTCATAAACTCAAACCAAAAGTAAAAAAACGGGGGGAAAATATGGAGGCTATATGAAGGAAAAAGCCAGAAGAGCTGCAGCTCAAAAAACAGATTTAGCTATACTATTGTTTAGAATTACATAATGACATAAAAACAGATCTGGGGTAATAAGGTTACAGACCTTGAGGTCCCGTAAATAATACATATTGCAACAAGGTGATCAAGAGTAGTTCCATTGCTGAAAAAAAAATTACTGAGTTATGTAGAGATGCCAGTCAGCCTTCTTGTGAAGTTTATACTTAATATTTAAGAAGAAAATATGATATATAAGTTGGTTGAACATAATTTATTAGCACTCATAAACTCCAATTAGCAAATAAAAATATATTGCCTTTGTAATGACTTGGGACCTCACCAAAAAGATTGACCGAAAGTTATTATTTAGGTTTATTGATCCCTGTATAAATATCCAAAATCTGTCGTGCATAGCCGATATAAGACTAAAATCACTAAACACACATTTGCATGGTCCTCATACTCCTTCCGTTTAAGCCCTAATATCTTTGCTAGTCTATGAGTCCAAATCTATTCAAATCCATTTACAAATACCATGATTAATCTGTGATCAGGCACTATGGACCCATAATGCAGTATCCCCCGGTCCACATAGGTCATGAATTGGGTCTGATATGATACTATTTGTAACGACCTAAGATTTCACCCAAAAAAGCTAGCCAAAAAATAGTATTTGAGTTTTATGATCCTATATAAGTATACAAAATCTATCTATTGCATAATCGATGTAAGACTAAATACATGCCTGCTTGGTCCTTAAAACCTTTATTATAAATTCTTAGTACTAATTTGCAACTTCTTGAATTCAACAATTACAGAGGGAGATGCAAGCGAGTCCATTTGCATGCCAGCCCAAAGTCCTCTGGAGACAAAATGAGATGCTTACTAGGACCTATTAGGCAATCCTAGCTCACATACAAAACCCAAATCTCGAAGTGGTCTTTAATTGCAGTAACGACTCCCAGACATGTGCAGTGTCTTCAAGTTTACAAGGATAATGAGGCGGATCCACTTTGCTACTAAATATAATAATTCAGGGCCTCACTCAAAAAGCTATCTGAAATGTATTATTTAATTTTTTTTTATTCTATCTAAGTACTCAAGATCTATCTAGTACGTAGTCGATGTGACAAAAAACATATCTGTATAAGTCTCATGAGGATAGATAACATCATATGCGAATGTGATTACATAGAGACGATGGCTCGGAGATTGGAAGTTGCAAAACAATTTCTATATTTGGATTAGGTCACCAGCCGCCCGCGATTATGACTCAGACTCCCTGCTTGTTGAGCCCCAAGATAGATCTAATTTCCTACCTCTAGCACTCGGAACAAAACAGTAACCTTAACTCACAAAAAGAGAACAAAACAGTTACCATTTTAAGACTCTATCTATTGCTGAACTCCAATTATCGCCACTGTGGTGATCTCCTCAAGTCATTCATCCTTGTTTTTCCAAATATAAAATGGGAGGTCAGAAAACCAGCCGCTTCATTGAGATAATGAGGTGAACAAAGCAAGCCATGCCATTCATTAGCTCAAGCAAATGGATATTATGCGCACCTAGCTAGCTAGTTGTTCTATACTATGTTCCCAGGATCCCTTACTTCCATACATGTGTTTCATAAGTATCATGAAGAATCTCTTCTTTTTTTTTTTTAGCTTTGACGGGTTCATTATACAATGCGTGTACGAATACATCCCATAAAATCAAAAAAACACAAACTTATGGAGCATCCTGAAGAATCCCTTTAAAAAAAAAAAGAGCATCACGAAGAGATGTAAACGTCGTCACCTTTACCAAAAGAGACAAGGTGGGTGGGATTCCGAATACTTCAAAGAGTATTCAAGCCGGTCCCCTTGTTCTTTTTTACTTTTTCTCGTTATACTGGATGTTGGATGAGGTTTGCAAGCCAATTTGGAGGAACACCTCTCTAAATTAATCTTACTGAAGGCAGAATTTGATCCAACATCTTCAATAGCACGAACAAAATAATTCACCACTAGGCTAGTTGGCATCTTTGATTTGCTTCTCTTGACCTATTAAGAGTTCATATCTTCAAAAGGTGCATTTTGATTAAGTAGATGCATTTATGGAATTGGCTTGTATATATCGACAAAGTATCTGGAAGGGAGTATTCAATCTTTCAACTGTAGCGGTTGTGGGAGGCAAAAAGAATTATACTTGTTTCCTTGCAGCATTAGGCTCGAGGAAAAGTAACTTGCAACTCCCAAGCATTGCATGGTTTAGATCAACTACATTGCAAAAATTTCTGCTGCCACCAGAGCTTGGAGTTATCTAATGACCATTGATTCTAGGCACACGTGCGGAGCACCTTGCATGAATCCAGAGCTTTAAATTGGCACGTTCTTATGCGACCCCAAGAACTCATCAACTACCTCGACTCATGAACTTAAATCATGCTCCGAAAGGGAAGAGATTCAGGTTACCCATGTGTTTTGGGAGGCGAACAGAACCGCAGATTGGGTCGCCTCCTTTGTTGCCCACCACTCAGAAAAGGTTTTTTGGATTGAGCTCGATTCTATTTCCTTTTCTTTATGTCGCCTTCTTTTTCTAAAGGGAAGAGATTCCATGAGCCAGGTATGGAGCAGAGGAGGAGACATATTGCTTGTGTGGGCCGTAAATGATTTTAGCCCACAGCCCATAGAGTTTTACTCCATCTACTACAGAAGGCAACGCCGACACCACATGAAGCTGCAACGATTTTAGCCCATGGCCCATTAGACTTTCTAAGCCCACTTATTGCAAAGGCAACGCCGACACCTGAGACGAGTTGGAAAAGGGGTCAGGGCCTCGGTCGCTCCGCAATTGGCTCCCGCAAGTGGGTTGGAAATCAAGTCACTTTGTCCATCTCTGCGGTCCCCGCAGTGGCGGGAGAGTGAACCATTGCGCTTATTCAAAATTATGCTCGCCATCTCCGCATCCATCTCAAGGAACCAAAAGACTTGGAGTTTCCCGTTCCATACCTTCAATTTGACAACGCAAGTCCAAAACCAAGGCAGAACTAAACGTGAAGTGGCACCATGCTTGGTAGATTAACTTGGAGGATAAACAATGCACGCCGCAGCCGGTAGGGCTGGAGATCTGGCAACATGAGATCATGGTGCATGTGCGGAAGCAAAAGATTGATCTAATTTGGATTGTGGAAGCGATTGAATATGTATACTTGCGAGTAAGAAACAATCTGAGATGAGACGTAGTATAGGTAGGGCAAACCTGGTAGGATCTAGACGCGAGCTCTTCTATCTTGAGAAGGAATTGGAGTTTCTCAGAATTGCAGTAAATTAACTAATAATAATTTTATTGATTGCTACAGTAATTTTAGAAGCAAGAAAAATATAGAAAATAAATAAAAAAGATAATTCAACTAGAAGGCTGATATAGAATAACTAGGAGAAAGAAGAAAGAGAATTTGAGGCTAACTAAAGTAGGATAATTAACTAAAGTCTCACCATGTAACAACCCAGGATCTCACCCAAAATGGCTAGCCGGAAGTTATTATTTGGGTTCCTTAATCCTGCATAAGTACCCTAGATCTACCCAGCGAATAACCGATGTAGGACTAAACACACGCCCGCACGGGTCCTCACACACCAGCTGAATCCCTTGATCTTACTAGAGTTGCACCAATCATCATTCCGAGTTTCTCACGTCTCCATCATTGTCATGCTAGCTTCGTATAAGGCTTTCTAGAGCCACACCAAAAGAAAACGAGCTTTTAAAATGTATAAAAGTTTCCATAGAGTTACACTACAGCAAAATGAAGACACATAATCAAGAATTCTCGGAAGAGAACTCAAAACTTTAATTCAATTTACTATGATGCAGAAGAGGAGAGAATACAGAGGTATTTGTAGTATTCTAGGACTCTTACATTGATAAAGACTTGTAAGAACCCTTAAAACTTGATTAGGACCTGAGAAATAACTAAAACATGGTTTTGTAGAAATAATCGGGCACCTTAAAGGTGCTTTCAGATGCTAACGACCATCAAACAATGATCTATTTGCAGTTGGATATGATCGATGACATACTAATTGCCATCTCAGTACTCCCAAGATGATGATCTTACTATTGCTAGATGTATTATGGCCGTAGGGTTTCAATGTCAGAACCTTTGACTCGAACTCCACCAACACATGTTCTATTTTCCACCATAATTTTCTTCTTTGACCTTCAGTTGATACAATTCAACTTGTATGGGAAAGCTTATCCAATCTTGGCCACGACGGTTACATGCCAAAGTTATATCTGTGCAAATTTTGGTAAATTTTCAAAGATATTTCTATTTTGTGAAACACCTCGTAGTATTGGAAACATTTAATTTTCTTGGGCCCTTGTGAGTCTAGTGCATCCACATATTCATTCTTTTGGCCATCAATTTAGGCTCCCTGGTGATTGTCCATGGTGATTCAGTGTTGCTTCTTTGGTCTTTGCATGAATCTAGAACTAGGAGTACTTCAGCCTACATCAGTAAAAATATTTTGGGATAGATCCAGTCAACACATCTGGTGACTGGTGTCCTATCCAAGTTTAGGGTAAACTATTATTCAGGCCCATAAACTGTCATCAGACTGGATTGGGTGCAAGTCGAACAGGAAATTTAGGACCCATCGGCCCAATTTGGCCAGACACTTGACCTTGAAATAATTCCTTACTAAAGAAAGAAGCCTATGGCCCATAGTATTATAATCCATAGATATAGTGAACCAGATTCCTGGACTTGCCTTCCCAGCGTTATACATTATACATAGATCAGCAGAGATTAAGATTTCTTTTAGTGATGAGAATTTTTTTTCTATAAACCAAACGAGTAAACAAGGCAACACGAGGGTGGATGTGCATCCTCAGTATGCGAGAGGTGCCTTGACGTGGAGGAATCTATTAGTCATGTTCTCTTTGGATGCCTTCGTGCAGCTCAGATCTGGAGGTGCACTAAGGCTTCATTGCAGGTTACATCCTCGACCGAGGACTTCTTAAGCCTTCTGAAGCAGTCCTTGCGAATGCCGAGTACTGTGGATTGGGGCATTAGATATGCCTATGTGACCTATCATATATTGGATGGACAGAAATGCCCGGATCTTTAAGGATAGAAGAGTGCACCCAAGGACATTGGTGAACAGAGAATTACTTCACGCTACTGAGGTCACTAGTACCACTACTGCGGTTTTACCTGGTTCGGCTAGAGATATTTAGAATTTTCATTCAGCTTGTGTAGCGACCAGGATAGTTCTTATCTTCTAGGACCTCCACCCCCAGCTTTCTTAAAGTCAACTTTGATGGCAGTGTTACCGAGAATGGAAGCAGATGAGGAGTGAGCTTTGTGATTAGAAACCATGACTCCAGACTTGTTGAAGCCGGAGGTTGGCCCACTTTCAACGAGTCTGTTATCGGAGCAGAGCTGCATGGGAGGGCATCATCCATGCGAAGTTAGTTCTAGGTGTGGACAATATCTATGTTGAAGGTAACTCGATCATGGCGATCAACTAAATTCGAGGCTAGCATAGTAGTGACGATTAGCACCCGCTGCTTCGGGACATCTGCAGGCATTCGCCAAGTGAATGTCAGTCACCAATTGTTAGAGCGAATGCTAGTTGATAAGTAAATATAAGTTATAAATCTTAAGAAGAACATTATAATTTATTACACATTGAAAATTTTAGTAAATGATGATCCCGTACTTTTCCTACTTTCATCATCCATCTAGATGTTTTAAGGCACTGCAAGTGAAATTTTACTCTTTTTGAAAGAAAAGCTAACTCCGCTTCACCTTACTATTTTGTTTCGCATAATTATACTACCTGAACCAACCTAAGCCTGAACCTAGAGTTGCAACACAGAATTACAATGAGCCACAACTACTTGCAGCTTGTAAGGCCCCCAAAACTAGTTAAAACAAGCAAAAAAACAAAAGAAGCCAGGCTTTAGCGGTGAAGGTGAGTTTCCATCATTCTAAAGACACCATAAACGTTCTTTTGACTGCCCCTACTCACTTACGCATCCAAAACTGGTAGAGACTCCAAAATGGTCCATATCAGTGTGGTAGTAGTGGAGTTTTAACGTATGGAAGAGAAAGAAGACGACACGAGGACTAGGGACAAGTTTTAGGCATGGAAGTTTGGTGGGGATTGGCTGTACGTGGCAGTTGCACGTATACCTCTCACATAATGCAAGCTTGCCCTCCTTTTAATGTTCCGTGTTCCACATGGGGAGTCCTCTATAAAGATTGAGAGATCTTTGAAGATTACAGCGTTAGGAATTGGATCATTTATTGTTCTTGGCCGGGTGACACTACATAGTTGGATACTAAATGCATCAAGTCTCGAGATAAATTTGGTTGAGCTAGTTATAGACTGACATCCAAAGTGTCATCCATCGTTGATATTCTAGTTAAGCTGCTATATTTATATCTGATATTAGAGTCTCCAATCATCTCCTCGGAGATGTCATACTGTCACTCCATTCATCAAGATTAAAATGAAGCATTTTAACACGCGAAACTGAATTTCTAACACAAGAATATATATTAATGCGAGATGTCAGCAAAGGATAGAGATCGAGTACCCATCATTGCATGTAATGCAACGTGGTTTATTCAAAAGAAGGAGACACCATGAAGCGATTGGTGCAAGCACTTCTACCTTTCGGCAATATAACTTTTTTGCATACATTTTACCCTATGAAGGGATGCATCAAGAGCGGTTAGCTGTTTTTGTTAGGGTTTGCGACAATCATCTAAGGGACAGCATGAGTAATTGTAGCGTTGATAAGTAATGACAGCAAACCATACGTGTGGGAGTTGGCTCCATCAAGCTTATCCTCATGTCAACCTCTAAATACTTACCATCTCAAGCACATTAATATATTAGAACATGAAGCAAATGTACCATCTATTTTGCGTCAAGCAATGCATCGAGTAACTACTCATCGAGTTCCTATTGAAATAGGAACTGCATAAGAAAAAATACTTGTCAATTATTAGAGGTATTACGAAAACATCTCGGTCAAAATATGACTTTCAAATAAAGTTTTAAATTAGTAGACGCCGCCAAAATGAGGGGTGATGCCTTACGGAAAAAGAACAAGATCCGTAGAATAGAGGAAACAAATAATTTTTTATAGATTTTTGTTAATCTATGTACCGAACTTATATAGACACATAAATTTATACGATTCGATCCCACCAAACTCTAGATGGCAGTCTTCCACAAGTTCATGGTATGTGATCGGTTTTACCAATAATAAGTGCAGTGACGACGTCCTAAGTGATGTATCGGTCAAGCCTTCAGGATGGGTGACAGGTCCAAACTACTGTTGATGGTCCATTTCTCCGGTGTAGCAAATGGATGGGATGGCGACTTCAAGCTTTCCTTCTCATACCTAGAAATCGCCATGTGTGTTGTTCTCTCCTCTGGGGTCGATAGCTAGTGGGCTCCACCTACCAAATAAGTGATGGGCGATCCACTGCCTGCCACGTAATACGAGCCAGCCTAAAGGAACAGTTTCAAAATAGAATGGCTATGTGGGGGTGGCTACTTAGCTCATTGGCAAGGCTTGTGTTGTGTGTCCAATATCCGATCCAGACGAGATGCAAAACTATAGGTCAAGTAGGTCCCACCTTGACTGGTCAACCGAGTTAACCAGCCAGGAGATCAAGTTGTAGACAAGGATCTAAACCCAGAGCTTAGGTAGGTTTGGTTTTGAGTCCACGAGTGAATAGTCCGACATATACATCCATTAATACTTGGCAACGTGTCGGAGCCTAGTTCCATGCATGAACTTTGTCGTTTTGAAGCCGAGCGTTTGGTGGCCATCCAGATTGATGATAGCGCTAGAAATGAACTTAACTCTGATGACTTGCGTTCTTTGCAAGAAATGAATTTAATAGATGGTGTATATATGTGCATATAGGTTGCAACAAGCTTGTGCTTAGCTCAACCAATCTGACCTTCCAAACCAAGAAGAGAAAAATTCATGGAAAGTATGAACGATAAGCACACAATGATCGCTTTAAAGTTAGTACGAGGTCAAAAGGAATATAGGTTGGAGCCAAATACTGTAAATGGTTCCACCAAACAGACCCACCGATATATATTAAGCTAACTCCATTAAAAGATAAAGAAATTGAATGATGATTCTAGTGTATGGAAGGTCCCTTGATCATTACAAGAACATTAGTCATGACTATCTGATGCGACATTAACATATGAAGAAGTAATATATAATTATAATGAATCAAATATATTTTAATTAAGAAAAACAAGTTATCTTCTCCATAACCAATGCACAACCAAAGAGCCACAGGCAATAACTCTTCTTCTTCATTGATAATTTTTTTGAAATTAACTTTAGTTGTAGCATTTGCTGCAATCTAGATTGAGATCATGGTATAAGAAAATATAAAATACATAAATAAATCTATTTCATCCTATGAGCTTAAACTTTTAGGACAAGTGATGATTTTAACATGGTATCGGAGCAGAGGAAATCCAGCCGATATGTAATAAAAAGTGTAAGAAAATATAAAATATATAAATAAATCTACCTCATCCTATAAATAAAACTACCTCATCCTATAAGCTTTTAGAACAGATTATGTACACCCAAGTTTAGCTCCACGGCCTAACATGGAATCAAAGAATTCATATAGCAATCCAAAACTTAACATGATCTCTCATACAGGCATAACTAACCAAACGTACTCACGATCTGATCATTGGCTTAATTGATTTGATTATGCTCAAGTCCACCAACGTGTATGTCTACCATCATAACCCATTTTGGATCGGTGGCATTCAGATTATGATAAAGCAACCTTAGCATTACTCCAAAACTCATTCTCTAAGGTTAGTTAAAGAAATTTGTTCCTTCGTTACCTTTTCCATAGCCCGACAAGCATACGAGAGAGAGAGAGAGAGAGAGAGAGAGAGGTGAGTGGTGCATCTTTCCCCCAGACTTTTTCCCTATAGGAACACTCTCACCCTGTAACACTTTCCCATGTCCCCTCCCTTCTATCTTAACCCAGTAACCCTCGTTCCCGGTGTTACCCTTCAACCCCCTTCTTAAAGTCTCCATGCCCGTTCACACGTCCTCCCATACAATACAACCATCGCTCTCTCTCTCCGTGCCCGGCTGCTACCCATCGCCAGCCTCCGCCGGACCCAGCCCCTCTGCAATCTCTGGAGGATCTTTTTTAAGTGGAAACGTGAGCTGAAGCCGCCCACTTTTTTTGGCTAGAAAGAACCACCCCCTGCTTTTCCCTAACCCTCTTCTCCTCTACTCTCTCCTTTCCCACTTTCTCTCCCCTCACAGCCTCATTCTCTCTCTTCTCCGCTCCCGGAACCTCCACCCCTTCTCCTCATCAATGACCCAATATGCCTCCTCCCAGATCCTATGATTAGATCTAACTCAGAAAAAAAAAAAAAACAGAAGACTTTCTCGCTCTCTCTCTCTCTCCCTCCCTCCCTTTCCTCTCCTCCTCCCCCCCAAACACCATGTGCTGAGATCCACTCTTTAAAGAGATGGTACTTTCTGCAAACCCCTCTTCTAGAATGATCATTCCATTTCCCTCTTAATTACTCCCTCCCTCAAAGGAATCTATCTCTCTGCTCCCTTTTTCCTCCCTGCCCCCCCCCCCCCTCCCATC
>JAOXJJ010000316.1:4927338-4940374 GCA_025769935.1 Phoenix roebelenii | reverse complement strand
CCATTAAGGGCTGCATTTTCAAATTAACAATTTATATTTGTGAACAATACAGAGAAACCGTGCACTTAAACAACAGGGCAAAGCCAGACTCTCTTCCACCTCCAAAGCCAAGGCCCCGTTGTCAACTTCCAGTCCCTCCTCACCCACAAGGACACTCTCCCCACCATGCCGGCCTTCGCCCCGAGGCCGCAGGCCGTTATTCCATCGGCGGAGTTTGCTTCGGGCGAGCTCGGGCTCCCGCCGGGGCTTATCGGGTCGGAGGGCGTGCGCTCGGGCTGGGCTCGTGCGTCGGGGCCGCATGGCGGCGAGCACGCGCAAGTGAGGCCGGCGGTTGGAGGGAACTACAATGGTGCGCAGCAAAGGGTCAGCAGCTGCAAGCTGAACTACTCGGCGCCGGGCTCGTCCGAGTTTCATGCGGAGAACGGGTCCGAGGGCGTGGCGGCGCGGGGTGAAGGTATGGTTGACTCCTGGATTTGTTCTTCTGATTAGGAGATACAGGGATACATATATAGATGTAGGCAAAGAGGAAGGAGGAAAAGAAAGCTCTAGCTTACTTATTGGAGCTATGGCTAGTACTTTTTAGTATGCACCACTCCCTTCTTTTTATTCTCTTCTTTTATTTGTATGTAAATAGGGCTTCTCTTGTGAGATCTTATCATTATACAACCTTTAAAGACTCGTTTGATAACAGTTTTGGTGGGCTTCCTCATGCCCTCATCTTTGTTTGAAGCGCATCCCGTATCCCTTGTTTCTTTGTGGATGCCATCACTCTGGACATTGTTCCGCTTAGAGTAGTTCAAGCAAGGAGGGAGGGGAGTGGTGTTTTTGGGACATCGTTGCTATAGCTACTTGCAGAAGGTGGGGGAGGAGAAGAGAGAAACTTTGTGGGTGCGCTCTTTGGACACTGTTCTAGTGTGTACTTTGAAATAAGCTCTTGTTCTTGGGCTACAAAATATTGAGTATTTCTGCACCTTTGGTTCATGGGATGGGAGTGATTGGCGGCGATATTTGGGGAATCTTTAGCCGCCAAAATGTTAAAAAATTTAGGAGTACCTCGCAGCCATAAAGTTAAAGGGCCATGAAGGGAAACATCTCCTTTAGAGACTTCCAACTGCTCCACATGAAAGTTTCCCTAGAATGCACTCCACCGAATAAACAACAGCAGGAGCAGCAACTATATCTTCGCAGCAACCAATCAAACTAATAAAATAAACGAAGAAATCAATCTTGTGGTACACTCTTCTCATTTTAAAAAAATCACAGTGTGCATTATGGACCATGGATTAGCCTGTGGTACAGATGCTTCCATACAAAATTTGCGAGCTCAAGCGTGTTCCTTAACCAACGCTGCCTGGTTCCATAGCTTATTTCGTTGCTGGTATACGCTTTCTTATTTTATCTTGTTTCTGTGCATGTCTTCCGTATTTCTTTTCTTTTACTTTTTTGAGCGAGAGAGATAGAACTATACCTTGGGAATGGTTGAAAAAGCCCCCCCTCTCTCTCTCTCTCTCTCTCTGGATCAGTTTTTCTTGTTTAGAATGATCTGGGGGATGATTAGCCGTGAGTTTTGGGGAGACTGGGCAAGGAGAGAGCAGTTGAATTATTTATCGTTGTTTGTATCAAAGTTGATTGATTTTACAAAAGTGGGGATGATTAGGTATGGGATTTGGTGTGTTGGGAGGGGCGTCATTGAGGTGTGACATGCGACTCCTGCATCAAAAACATAGTGGCCCATGGCAGGGAATAATCTGCTCCTCAGCAATTATGGCTTCCCCCTTCCCTTTGATTGCCATGTGAGGGAGATTGCTTGACTGCTGCTTCAAAGAGAAAAATATTTTGAAAAAGGCAAATATAACATATTAAAAAAAAAAAAACTCCATCGTCCGTCAAATAGTAGCCTCAAGGTCGCCAGCACCCGCTCTGCATCCTCGCGCTCCACTCCCCTATCCACCCCACCATCGTTGCCGCCACCCAGCAACCACCACCTGCCCCTACCGTCGCCGCCTCCAACACCGTCGCCATGCTGAACTGCACCTCCATCTCTGGGTGCTCCATCATCGCCTCCCCCAATCTCCTTAGCCTCTCCGGCCGCCCTGCCACCTCCATGCTCTTCCCCTCCGTCAACGAGTACACTTTCAGCACCTCCGTCTCTAGAGAAATGCTCCAGTGCTAACCAAGGAGAGGGCGGTGCACAGAGGCGGAGGACACCGTTTGAGACCAGGAGACGACAAAGTGGGGAGGCGGAGGACGCTGGTAGATCTGCCCAGGGTCGGGCGGAGAGGGGGGCTGGGGAGGACACCGATGGCACATAGAGCTAGGGACGAAGGTGCACTGGAGCCGGAGAATGGCAATGCAAGAAAACCAGGGAGAAAAATGAAATCTTCTTTTTGTTCCACTACGAACCTCATGCAGAATCTTTTCTTCAACACCACTCGCCGTAGCACCCTGATGTTCATGCTCTCCTCGTCGGATGACTCCGTCATCATGCGGCCGCTACCGTTCGTTTCGCCGCCAAAACACCACCACTGTCGGCACCGCCTCAGACCGGCCCGAGAGGAAGGCTAATCCAGAAGAATCCCAAGACTCCATATACATCACTCCGGGTCACGGATAAAATTTTTGGAGCCATAACTTAGTAATACAATATTCTATTGAGATGATTTTTTCAATTAGATAGCTTTTCAAAATCTACCATATGACATAATATTCTTTAAAGAGTCATGCCTTTAGCGAACGAGCCTAAATTATATTGTTTGGGGCTTGAAATGATCAAATCAAAATTTTTCCTTTTGGATAAGTTTTTGCTGGGCATATCTCTCATTTTGAGAAAAATCAAGCATAGCTATAGAAAAAAAGAGTTGATATAAAAGTTGAGATTCATCTTACAAAAATTTTTAGTTTTTTTAAATTTATTTCTACTAAAAATATCTTATTTTAAAAAATATATTGAAATTAGAAAGAAAAATTCAATCTAAATTGTGTGAATCTCATTATTATCATCTAAGTCTTACTTTCACAACTCTTCTACCTTCTTATTTCTCTTAAAAAAATTTGAGTTGAGAGGAGAAGCGGCCGCGGTAGCAGGAGGGGCCGCCTTCTACATCCTTGCAGTAAAAAGCTTCGGGGGCCAGCCATAGGCGAGGCACTTTAAGATATCCAAGGTGTATTTTTTTTTTAAATATGATATATATATATCGCTTTCTGTTTGAATCGGTCTACAGTTAATACACTCGGTCCAACTAATAATTTTCCTTACAAGATAGCGATGGGAGGCTCCCATCTCTCAAGCCTCTGCTTCTCCTTGCTCTATGGAAAGAGACCTACAATTTAGAGCCAAACCCGAAAGTTGCAGAGCTTTCCAGTATCTGAAGTTTTGGCAGCCATACACCATCCTAGAAAGCCTATATTCTTGTGCCAACGTATAGTAAGAGGGACAAACGAAGACATGTTCATAGTACGGGAAAGAAAGTGATGTGACATACTATTGAAACCCTTCCCCTTGAAAAACCTTATGATGGTCAAGTAAAAGCTGAGAGGGGTGGGAGGGTGGGGTTTGGGAAGAATCTTCTCCTCGGGTATAAAAAATCGGGCTAGACATGTTTATGGAAAGAGACATGTTTTGGGAAGTGTCCCCGTTGGAGGAACTTTGATAGCTTGAAGTATCTGAAATTTTCGCTCTGCTTCGGCAGCATTCCGTATGGTATTTTTCACCTGAAAGCCCCCATCTTCGAGTTTTCTTAAGATCAACTTTGATGGGTCAGTTCTGCATGGTGACACGAGGGAAGGTGCGAGTTTTGTTATTCAAAACTCATCTGCCAAGATTGTGGCTGCTGGGGACAGTCAGTTATTTGACACTTCGGTTCCAAGTACGGAGCTAAGAGCTGCTTGGGCGGGCTTTCGTCATGTCCGGTGCATATTATAAGCCAGATCCATCATCCTGGAGGGTGATTCAACCACCATTATCAGTTGGATCTGGGAGAGGTCCAAGGGATAATGGTTGTGACCATCCATTGCTCCGAAACATTTGGGCTATGGTGAGGGTTGGAGGGGCCTTTTAGGCCAAGCATATATACCGTGAAACCAATGGTGCCGCGGATTGGATGGCTGCTTATATAGCTTGTTACTCCAGATGTACCCTGTGGACTGGATGTGGAGAGTTGCTCTTGGCACTCCGAGTTATCATATTTTTTGATTTTATTGGATGTATCTATACCGTCATGTATGATCCATCCGTTCTAGCAAAAAAGAAGAAAGAGAGGCATAAATAATTCAATATATGATATAGACATGAACATAAAAAAACAATAAGAGATTGGCGAGACATATTAGTAATCTCTGTGCTGAAATTATGATAGAAGTATGTAACCAGGTAGAAAGAATTGTTAGTTCTGACTAGGGACATCAGCAAAAAAAAAATTATTTGCTGAACATGCAGTTTTAACTAAAATTAAATGAAAATAGTTTCAATGATAGATTTGAAAATTAAAAATCGTTTGTTTTTATTTTGGTTATGGTTTTGGTGATTGTCTAATTAGAAACTAAAATCAAGCTCAAAAATCAAATATATTTGATATTTAATACCCTTAATACTCTTTATATTTAGTATAAATCTAGATTATTAACTCCATGAGAAAGGTTATGAGATAATCCTAGTCTTCTATCTCACTCAATTTGGACCGTTCATAGTTATATTGTCGCAAACCATAGTACGAAAAGAGGCAGGTTTCTTGTTGAATAAAAAAAGTTAAATGGTTTTCAATTTTTTGGTTTCGATTTTGATTTTGTGGTTCTTTTTGGTGATGGTTATGATTTTTTTTGTTTCAAAAGCCATTTGATTTCAGTTTCTATTTTAGGGAGCTGTAGTAGATTTTGGAAACAAAAATCATATAGGACAGGCACCAGAGAAAGAAATATAGGGTCAGTTCCTATTTTTTTATTTTCTCTAGCACTCATGTTAAAAAAAATAATCTAAAAGTACTAATAAAGTCATCAATCCCATAAAAATACAATATCTTCTTTTTTCTCGTTTTTAAAACAGACTTTTTATCAGCACACACTATATAGCTAGATAATGCATACCAAGCAAATTAATTATTTAGCAAGTCAATAAGCATCTCTAGATAAATTGATGCATAGTTTTCAAAATATAGTATTAACGAGTGCACAATACATGTCCAAGTGATACATATTTAGCAAATTAGACAAAGATATGAAACTGTGTACTGTGTACTGGTACTGATGAACATCATATTCTGAAAATTGTGTATTGATTTACTTAAAGATATGTATTGGCTTGCTAAATAACTAATTTGCTTGATGTATATCATCTTGCTATGTATTATGTACTGATAAGAAGCATATTCTAGAAATTATGTATCGATTTATTTAAAGGTGTGTATTAGATCGCTGTTGGATTTGTGTCAAAGAGGCTTGCAATATGTATCATGAAGTGACGGTGTGTATCACCTAGCCATATAGTATGCACTGATGAATATAATATTTCAAAAATTATATATTAATTTATTTATAGATATGTATTGGGTTACTAGATGACTAATTTGCTAAGTGTATATCATTTGGTCGTGTATTGTGTACTGGTGAAGACTGTGTTATGAAAACTACGTATCTATTTACTTAGATGTGTGTATTAATTTGGTAGGTGATTAATTTACTTGGCATGTATCCTCTGCCCATATAGTATATGCCAGTAAAAAGCATGTTCTGGAAACAAGGATGAAAAAGAATACCACACTTTTTTTTGTAATCACGAGCCTCACGACTCCATTAGTAAGAGAAGTCTTCGATTTTAGGTTTCTTCTTTTAAGCTGGGCACCAAGAAAAATAAGGCAAAATAGTAAGGCAAGGCTCGATATTTCTTTCTCTAGTGCTCTCCTCGGTATGATTTTTGTTCAGATTTTGGCTTCAGCTTCGGCCTTTTTACTAACTGCACCGAATCCACTCCGTTGATATCCCTAGCTTTTGAGCTCGATGGATTGCAAAGCGAGGTGTTTTTCCGCTGTGACCTGCACCAAATTGAGGTATGGGTGCTGGTGTAACAAAAGCAATCCACCAACTAAAGTCAAGTGGGCATAATGGCTGCAACCAGACTGACAAGTACACGGAGGTTTGTCTCTTCCCTTGTCCCCTTATCATGCCCACTGGATCTAGATCAGATGATTCCTATCAAAATAGATCATAGGCTGATCATCAAAATAATTGACTTTACAGCCAAAGATGCCAAATATGCTCTTCTTAGGAGAAACAAAGATTTTAGTTTAGGGTGAGGATTCCATGTGACTCTGGTAGCAGCATTATATTGCTCCCCTCAAATGAATCATGCCATTAGACGTGCTTCCTGCGTCAACCGATGCAAGCTTTTTGCCAGCTCTCACCTCTCTTTCTACTCTTCTATTATTTTGGACGTCTGTTTCGCACGTTAAAGTGACTTTGATATAACCCGGGTACCAGCAAAACGCCCCTCATAGTGGGATTGATGCGATTCAAAAAATTCAAGAACCAATCCCTGTGCAACATGCAGCCACCGAAGCTTTTCTTTGGTACAAAGATATATAGGGCCTCAAAGCTGGTTCAGCTTATTGCTAGTAGCACGCCGCCGCCACATGAGTCGCATGCAGCTCACAAGTATAAATGCCAACCCTCTCAGGGCATCCAATGTCGTCACACATATGAACATATGTTTAGTCCTACATCGGTTATATATGGATGAAATCATGCATTATGGTCCATATAGACCAAAGGCGTTGTAGTCCATATTGGCTAAAGTATATTGTAGCACGGGTCTATTGAAACTGACCACGGGTTGATCGTAACGTTTGTGAATAGATTTGTAGTATTTGAAAATGAATTTATTTGGATTTGGACTCTTACCTAGCATGCGGGATCCTTAACAATCTATGAACTCAACCAAAATATCTAGTAGAAAGGTATTAATGTGAGATCCATTTGCACCTTGATGGATAGGGGAATTATTTTAAGGTCAAGACTGGTTGCCAACTTATGGCATTGAAAGGTAGCACGTGGGAGCTTTTATATTTCCCTCAATTAGTAATACGATATTCGAAGCTATACATGAGCTATGTTGGAAGTGAACTACAAGCGTACGTGCTTTGGGGTGCTCTGCTATTTTTTTATTTTTATTTTTGCTAAAATGGATATATTATACATGACGGGTACGAATACACCTAAAAAAGTCAAAAGATAATAATTCCTGGAGTGCTCCGGGTAAGTCCTCCTCCCCCATCCAAAGGGTCTTCTCAAAATAGTTAGCCACGTAAAAGGCTAAGCCCCGTTGGGCGAATGTCCCTAAGCAGTGGGCGGCTATCGCCCATACCATCCGCACCTTGATGGATCCAACCGATGACTGTCGTCAAGTCACCCTCCAGCACTATAACACATGCAGGCAAAAAGTGTTGGCATAATTCAGTTCGGACCTGGCTGCTCTCAACTTCACCTCCAGGATCGAAGGGTCAAAAATCTGGCAGCCACCAGCCGCAATCACCCTAGAGTTCGGACCTCTGATGATAAAGCCCACCCCTCCTCTGCTCCCGCCATCCAGAATACATCCGTCGAAATTCACCTTGAGGAAACTTGGAGGTGGGAGGCTCCCAGGAGAAGAACACCATCCGAAGCGCTCCATAAGCAAAAGAGGAGCCTCAAGTGTCCCGAGTTATCAAGGGTCCATCCGACAGATGCGACTGAATAACCTCAGCTGCCTGGCTCCAAGCCCGCTCAATCACGAGCTATAGGGGAGACAGCTCTCGTCAAACGTCCAGGTATTTGTGGACAGCCAGATCTGATATGCTATATAGGTCAGCATTGTAGCCACCTATCTAGAGTATAGTGAAGCCGCCCACCGTCTGGTCATCTACAGAAAGGACGTCGAGTCACACCAGCCTCTAGAAGGAACTCTGGCAAGCTCCCAAATCCTCCTCACACGGTGACACTGGACGTTCTTTGGGGTTGGATTTTGAAACTCTGGGATATATTTTCTGGATTCATGCGTTTTTGGGGCGATCTGCTTTTCCCCCAACACTACCTCCGACTTCCGAGCTCGAGCCGTTTACGAGCTCGAGCGAAGGAAGTAGCTGCGTTTATTGTATTAGCAGGGGCCAGGTGGCTTCGAGTTATTTCGTTGTTTCGCGCGCTTTGGGGCATCTTTAATGGGAGAAGACGGGGCGGCACACTTTTGTCTTTCGAGGTTGCTCCGCGTCGTGGGCTCATGATGGGGCTCCGGGATCCAACGGGACGCCGCTTCGATTCTGCCCTAAAGGCGTTGATCCAGGTAGGTATGTCGCTTCGATTCTCGGGGCTGACACGTGGCACGATTTGGACAGAAGGCGGGATTCAGTCCCGCCGATCTGGGCCGTCGGGAGGGTCTATATAAACCCCCTGACTTAGCCCTAGAAAGGTCTTGTTTGGCCGTTTGTTGTTGCTGCTCCCCTCTCTTCCTTCTGCCTTTTTTCATTCTTTTCCAGTTGCGACCGAGTCTTTCCGACGGTGCCCTGAGGCGATTTTAGGCGACCCCTCCATAGGTTATTTTCCCACATTGGCTCGGGGATTCCCTTTCTTCTTCTTCTTTTCCTTTTTCGTCCTTTATTTTCTTCTCCGCCTTTTTTTTGAAATGGGTCGTGGTCCAAATGAGGTCGGGTCTAACCTGACTAAAGAGGAACTAGAGCTGGTCCATTCTTGGTTCTTCTTCCGGCCCAGGTTTCATCTCGAGCCTACGGGGCCGGAGGATCGGGTGACGAGACCTCCTCCAGGTCGGATCGGGGTGTACATTGAGACACTCTGGGCCGACCTGCGGTTTCCTCTTCACGAGTTCGTGAACGAGTTACTGGTGGAGTACCAGCTCGTCCCAGCACAGCTCGCTCCGAACTCGTGGAGGACCATCATCGGGTTCCTATCCTTTTGCCTTGCGCACGGGATTCCGACCTTGGTGAATATCTTCCGCCGGTGCTTCTTGTTGAAGTCGAACCCGACGGATGGAGAGTGGCTTTACTTCGCCTTTCGGAGCGGTATGTTACTCTTCCGAGGTGCCCCTTCCTCTATTCATGAGTGGAAGGGAAAGTTTTTCTTCCTTTTCTCCGAGCTCTTGTGGGGATTTAACCCAAGGTGGGGGCATCCCCAGCTGAAGGCCCTCAACAGGCTCACCCAGCTTTCGGCGGACGAGCAGAGGGTTCTTGATGCTCTGCATAGCCTCAGGGGGTAGTGTTGGGGGCTCCTTTCCTTCTCAACTTCATGGCCACAACTCGGACCCTTCCTTTAGCGCCAACTGTTGCTGGAAAGTGAACCCGGGGGTGACCGCTCGGATGAGAAGGAGGAGTTCCGACAGGCGGCGTGGTGCGTCGGTGCACTGCGTTCTCTGGGGGACCTGCAAAAAGCCGGTGGACAGGATTTCCGGCGCCGACCCTCCGATGCTTAAGTCAGAGCGGGCAAGTGTATGAAGGGAGAGAAAATATACCCCAGAGTTTCAGAGTCCAGCCCCTTCTAAGATGGAGGAGTTTTCCTTTTATAGAGGGGTACAATATTACCTGTGATGTGACGGGGCGAACGGGTTACCGTCATGATTGAGCATGTCGTATGAATTAATGCACGATCGTGTGAATTAATGCATTGTCGTAGGAGATCAGGCCGGAGCCAATGAGTCGTTGTGGCTGATCGGACGTAGCTGAGCGGGTCAGCTATTTGCCGTGGAGGGTAAATAGATAGCACGCGCATTGATTGTTGAGTGAGCCGGAGATCAGTAGAGGCCATGCGTATTAATTGTTGACAGCAGTAGCAGGGCGTGGTCCTTGGTCGAGTTGCAGAAGGATGTGACTGCTACAGGTGGATAGCGAGGTAGGACTTCCGAGGTCGAGGATGCTGAGGTCCGGTGCCCAGGTCGGGCATCTCAGAGTCGATCGTCTGGCCGGGCGCCAGGTCGAGAGCCCTGAGGTCGGGCTTCCAGTTGGGCATCTTGAAATCGGACGCCTCCAGGTCGGGCGCCTCCAGGTCGGACGCCCTCAGGTCGGACGCTTTCGTTACATGCCGGCAATATGTTTCATGCATTTTTGGGATGATCGTTTTTCCCCCAACATGTGCCATCCTACAAAAGAGAGAAGAAAAAACCATCTTTTTAAGCTGAACTTCGAATCTCTATTAATCTGGCCTTCTCGATTTTTTTTGTGGAGAGATTAAACGTGAGACATAGTTTAGGTCCCATAGCATGTTGATGCTCTTATTTTATGAAGTGGCTATTACATCACCATCTAATCTTTAACAGATTGAGCTGAAGGGTGGTCTCCATCCTACGGGAGTTAGGTAGCCCGAAGTAGAAAAAGGACCCCGCTGGAAAGGCTAGCCGAGCAAGTTTTGCATCTCTTATTTTAGGTTTATTGGGAACCGAGAAGGTCAACTCTCTACTGGCCTCCGAGCTGCCTCATTCTATCTTCTTAATCCCATAATTCATGCAGAGGAGCGGCTATAAAATTCTACAAAAAAAGAAAAGATTGTTACGTAACATAACTTGTCAACCCTCCACTGGGTGGCTTTTTATGTCACCTATCGCTTCAAGATACTCTGTAGGCTGAGGAGAAGGAGTTGCCCAGAATACTCTGAAACTTGTTATTTTCTGATTTTATTAAGCATATATGTACTCGATCGGTATGAAACGCCCGCTTTAATAAGAAGAAAAAAAAAAGGAGGAGGAGAAGGTATGTATTCACATTAGAATTATATAAATCATTCATTATAGAAAAATAATAATAATAATAAAGCATGTAATCAAGAGAGGTTATTGGAACTTGCAGTGAAAAATATGTTAGCCAGCGCCGCATTAGACAAGAAGCAGTTGCCCTCCAAATGTGCCATAAAATCATGGTAATTTACAATATTGAATTCTAGAACCCATGTCGGATGAATTTGGAATGAGATACAATATACTAAACACTCGCATGATTTTTGATAAGGCTCAGCATCGTACGAAATCAAATTCTGCAGTAAATTTGATTGTAGCAATTTCTTGCAAACAGATCTTTTACAACCCAAGTAGTAGAAATTTCTTGCAACTTGGGCATATGGAAAATTTTATTAATTTCCTGTAACATCGTTACCAGCGTTTTTGTTGGTAATGTGGAAGCATTACTGCATCACAGCCAGCCTTCATTGTTTACACTTCACACCTTTTGCAACCCGTTACAAGCTTCATCTTTTTATATAAGAGATGTTCAAATAAATCTGATGAAGCTTTCAAAACCCTGGTGTATGCAACTTGCTCGGCACCTTTTCCTCCTCCTTTTTTTTAAAAAAAAAAATTATAAGTCAAGTAACTCGTTGAGCACTCATGTCAGCTTTATCTCGAAGACTTGGTGGAGCAAAATCCATAAATATTTAGGCATTGCAATCTATCACATTTAACCACACTCAATAAAAATAAAAAGTGAAAAAAGAGCTGACATGCTTTAAAATAATTGATTCCCGGTCAAGGAAATACTCCTTGCTCATTTTTATGTCCTTAGCTCGACCTATCATGAGCAACATGCCATTTTTACAGCAAAAAAATGAAATCATCTTGTGGTATTAGAGTTATTGTGAAGAAAGAAACCACTTTTATTAACCATTGAAATATGACAAATAAGAAGGTCAGAAATTTTTGATCAGTTAATGCTCAGGTGGTTGGTCCAACAACCGAAATACCCCCCTGATCATTATTTGATGTCATGGAAGTTCCCCTGCATAGATTGGATTTACTATCACTAAAAACATACTTTAAGTTTCCCATAAGTCAGTCCTCAATATTAATAATATTCCGCATGACCTCCACGCATGACACATTCCTCGACCCAATAAAGTTTAAACTTAGTCTATATTTCCAAGAGGTCATTTTGGCACCTTAATTTTTTATTTTCTTTTCCTTTTTAAGAAATGATCTTGGAAACTTAGGTTTAGTTGTAAACTCTTGAAGATACTTCTCAAAGTTCGAATCCAATCATATTAACAATAATCTCTGACTTATCGGAAAAGTTCAATGTTTTCTCATATTTTTTATTAAAACAACTAAATTGCTCATTATTTATCCATGAATTGTTCGTGGCTCATTCAAGGCACATTTAGGAATTACCAATTAGTTATGCTATATGTTGTTACTCATGGGTTCGCCTTTGCTATTATTTACTGCTTTTAACTTTCATATAATTGTTTTTCATGTGAATAAATATACAAATATTTTAAGACATTACATTCTTTATTTTTGTCGATGTTTTTATATTTTAATTATCTTAACTTCTTTTTGGAACTTTTGATGATTTTTCTTGATTTTTACCTAATTCTAGATCCTTGTCTTGAGACAAATTGTTCTCTTTTTGAGCAAATCGAGGTAAATTATTCTCGAATGTCAGACTTCTGACTTTGTCTAGAGCATCAGTTATTAAATTGCAATAATTTTCCCAGATTCAATAACATACTATGTTTGCTCATTTGCATTTCTTTGCACTTGATATATAGCATGCATTTGCATACCTATGTTCTCTCCATTCACACCTTAAGAAATCCAAGATTAAGAGAGGAGAGTGACACCAACTAAGTTATGCCTTCGTGGGAGGATCCAGGAATAAAAGATGACTTGTGGATGCATCATGATCTGAATGGGGACTAGACTAGTTAATTACACCACTATTTTTTAAAGAAATTACGATTTAATCAAGTTTTTTTTTTTTTTGTGGTACCTTCATAACCTCACATTAAGGTAGAGAGTAGTTGGAACGTTGGGCACTCAATCATCTATTCCCATGCATGGATGGCTCGGGAAAAATAGGAGGTGCCAAAGTATATCCTATATTGCAATATCAATCTCTAATGGCCACTTAGGATAAGAAAGCAGAGATGAGTGCTAACTCAAAGCAACTTGTAAAAAATAAAAATAGTATTTTTAAGTTAAATAATAATTAAATTTTTTTATTAAATATATCAATACATTTTATGATTCCTCTCAGTTGTATGACATCCATTGAGAACACCTTGAGATGTCATTATATATATG
>JAOXJJ010000316.1:4896878-4927262 GCA_025769935.1 Phoenix roebelenii | reverse complement strand
TATATTCTTTTTTCATAAATTATATGTTTTAGAAAAATTAAAATTTATCCCATCAAAACTAGGAAACTCATCATTTTAGAACTTAGCAGCCATCATTTGACATCACTTTGATTTTTATATTTTTATAATCAAAAAAATAAAATATTTTCTTATTTTCAAAATTTTTAAATATATAAATATATTTGGCATAATTAATTATTTTTGAAAATGTAATATGACGATAGTAGTAGAGACAGCGATAGCAACAGTGGAGGCAATTAAGATAATTATGACATTGGTGGCATATATAAGTGGCAGCGAAAGAATAAATCGAGTAGTAACATATGCTATGATTGTGTGGGAGCAATAGTGGCAATGAAAGGCATCGTGATGTAGTATTGGAGGCAACGACGATGGCAACTATGATGGTGATCTAGCTCGTGATAACAATTGCAGTTATGAAGATGGCAATAGTGAAGATAGTGTTATTGGTGGTAATAATAAAAAAATTGAAAGTAATCTTATTTTTATTTTAAAAAAATAAAAATAACCTTTGAATATGAAAATAAAAATAATAGCACTAAAAATATTTTTTATCTCAATTTCTATTTTAAAAAAATAAAAAAAATGTAAAAATGAGGCCTAAAAATATTCTAAATTTGTTTGGAAGCTCCAGAAGTGGGCGCTCCTTCCATATTTTGAACTCCATACATACATCTCAATGTTTTTTGTACTAAATTCATTCAAGAAAAATGACTTGAAAACAACATGTACCAACCTTCCAATGGAGACCGTTACACATCGTGATGGACCCTTTTTTTTGTGGTTGGATGTGATTTTCTTGTAGCCCACAAGACTCCAACATTTAAAATTTTAAGTCAACATGTGTTTCTTATGCCAAGTTCTGAGATATTATGATTCTGAGGCTCTGTACAAAGTTTGGCATCATGTATCAATCTTTGTGGAATTATTGGATTGCAATGTTCATGACTTAAAAAGCTTTCATGCAAAGCTCCTTTAATCTGATAATTGCTGCGAAAAGTTGTAGATCATAATTGATGTACACCAATTCCTTCACCATTAGAAGTTTAGAACTTCATGCTATTCTACTAGTGATCAAAGAAATGCATGGATGTGGGACATCCACATCTCTTGCTAGTTTAGTTTATTTTGTGTTTCAGACTCACAGGATTAGTCAAATAATTAGAATTGAGTAGTATGATACATTGGACCGATGACCATCGACTGTCGTTGAGGCAGTTTTTTAATTGTCTCAAACCTAATCGAAAGTTTAATTATTAATTTATCATATTAAAAAACTAAAGGAAGTGATTCTTCTACGTCCTGGAGTTGGTGTTCATGGTTTGAAATACCATATATTAGAATGAACTTTTTTCCTAAGAAAACAAAAAAGAACGGCATTACTAAAGAAAAAAAAAAGAAGAATGCCATCAGTAATATGACAGTCATTGCAGTCTTTGATTTTGATCTCATCCTTTTATACAATATTTTTTTAATTTCAATATTCATTTTTTAGTTTAAGATTTTTTTTTTTCAGCCTGTAGCTTTTGATGTAGATGGCAGACCTACCAATTTGCTCATACCTGTCCAAAATAAATAAGTAGGTAAGTGTTACTATATTCTGGCCAGATTCAAATTTTTAGTGACATTGACTTGATTATAAATGAGTTTGTTTGATATTTGAAACCTAGATTTGAATGATTAAAATTTATATAATTATTTCTTAAGGAAAAGAAAAAAAACACTGCAGCAAAAAATGGAGGGACAATATGTTCAAACTCTATAAATTTTTTCCTTAATTTTACTTCTCCTCTTCCTCACTGTAATTGTATGTCCAACTATAATCCCATATTTTGACATTATTTTAATTTTATTTTTGAAGATGTATATAACTGACAGAAGCTTTAATTAGATTGGAGGATTAGGTAAGAATCTCTATAAACATGGATTGAGAAGGTTTTCTGATCTGACCTAATTCTACTTGAGCTGATTTGACCTATTGCCAAATCCAACCTATCATTGTTCCGCTGTAATTATTTTACCATAAGTTTTGTGCTAGAAAAGCTAACTTCAATCGTTCTGAGACCCATCCCAAGAAAGACTTGACTGGGCAAGTAGCAGCCTATATTTTTACACAAAAAACAGTAACAGCATGTTATGACGATAAGTAATGGTTTCCGAGGGGACCATTATGGGGAAATAACAGCATTACCTATGCCTTGCCTATAGGTCGAATTATAATTCTATTGCTATGTACATAGTAATAATATAGATTGGTAGCCTTCAATTTAAACATAATCAATTATTGACTAAGCTAGCATCTGGCTTCGTGTTAAGCTCCAATAATTTTCGCTAAATGCAGTTTTTACCTCCTATCTTTTGCCTAGGGCTGCAAACAAACTGAGCTCCTCGTGAGCAGCTCGGGCTCGGCTTGCTAAGAGCTTGTTCGAAATGAGCTGCTCTTGAAGTCGAGGTCAAATGCATTTCACAACTCGATCGGTTCATATGCAAGCCAAGCTTGAACATTTGTCCTGCTCAAATATAATGAAAAGGCTTGTTTCAGCTTGACTAAAGCTCGACTCATAATTTAGTCGAGCCGAGCTCGTGTAGGGTTTGTTGAACTTGGCTTCAGCTCAAGCCAAGATTGAGAACTCGGATCGGCTCGTTTGCACCCATATTTTTAGCCCATAGAATGAGCTAAATTGCACTCGACTTTGATAAGTAAGTCATCGTTTTGGACCCAAACCTAACAAAATCGGACAAGATTAATTCGAGCGGTGTCTTCTTTCGGACCCCATCAAACTTCAAATGTGTCGCTGACTTCAACCCACTGGCTGCCTTACACATGTGTAGTCTGAAAAGCAAGGCTGCCTTTGGAAGTCTTCGATTCCAATAAATCAAGATTCATCGCGGTCTTTCTGTCTAAAATATGAAATGCCGAGAATGATAGCAAAATCATAAACTACTCTGTTTCTTATGATAATCTAAACATAATTCAAGTGTTGCTAATTATTTTCAACAGAAATCTGTTGTTAATTGTTAAAAACGGCTACCATTCCTACTTCAAATACCACGGAAAGCTAGATGCCTTTGCCATGAGACTTGCACCAGCTAAAGACAAGAAACTGCTATGCCTATGGCTAAGAGGCCTCCCTGTCTCACCTCATGATGCTGTTCCCAAACCTTACCTTTCCCCTCCCTCTAATGATGCCATCTCCCACAAATTGCATGTTACCATATTGCTTCCATCACGAGAAAGGCTAGTTGGAGGCTCAGCTCGGGGCCCATCCGTCCATCGACCAACCATCCAACCCATAATCCTATCATGGCTATATTATGTTGTGCACTCTTCTTACCTTTCCAAAGGGCATGATGGCGGATAGCGTAAGTTGGGGCTTGGATGAGGAGATGGGAGTGAGTTGGGTCTCTCTAGTTGATCACAACACCACACAAATTGTAGCCAAAAATCACTACTGGATGAATCGTAGCCAAAAATAAACTTGAGCTGAAGTAATAGCAAAATAGTGCCAAGTGTTCTGTAAAAAAGAAAGAAAGAAAGAAAGAAAAAAAACTGTTACGTGCCAGGGTTCAAGACATGTCCACCTATTCTCAAACTTAATAAATAAACTTGAATTTGTATGTTAGAGTTATGAGACTAGATGCAAGTCTTTTATTCTTACCATGAAGCAGTATCTTTGAAGCACAACCAATTTTTGGATTGAATAAGGTGTCCTTGCTTACTCTTTCTTAATTGTGATGGTGGATTGAAGCAAGATCAAGCAGCTTCTCCTTCGTTCTAACCCCATTCTAAGGCAAGTACCACATCCGTTACCTATATTATCTATCATATTTGCTGCCTCTCTAGGATCATTGAGTTCTTATCTCCTCATGTGATGAGCCATGTTCCATTAATGAGGCCACCTGAGCATTCTCTAGTATTAGGGTGCACTGTATAAATGCAGGCTTTTATATGATATTTAAAAATCTCTAAGCAAACTGAGCTCACAAAGTAAACCCATCCTAAAGGGGTCAAAATTTTAGTATTATACACTAGTTTTGATAATAGGTGCTAGACTTGTGCTTTATGGCTCAATAATTCCACCATCTTTTGCTGAATCTTCCTTGCTAGCTAATCAGCTGCTCGACTTCCTTCGCCGTACATAAATTTCTATGGCTTTAAATTGTTGCATCAAAATTTTTTATAGTCCTTGTGACACCTTGTCGTCCAATTGAGGGATCATGATTCATGAATTGTTAAATTTTCAGCAATGTAGCACAAATCACAAATATATTGGCCATGGCTGGCTATGATTATGAGCAAAAATCCATCAGTAGAATAGAGAAGGCGGGGAAACATAATTTGAGAGAGTGCATCCAGGTGTCTAAATAGCTTGAGTCACATAATTAATCCTAGTGCAGTCAATTTGGGCTTCAAATTGAATCTAATTGAGAGCCTTCAGTCAATGCAGCCCAAGGCGAGACTGGCTAACGGACCAACCGAAGCCCATCCGCGATGTAACAAGTGGGCCTTCTCAAACCGTGTGGTGCTCATAGGCCATCTCATGGACTAACGTCAGCGGTGCGTCACGCTTACGCACGGGCCCAACGGGAGAAAGTTGGTCCCGGTGGGCCCACTACGGTTCACTAAATTCCAGTGGGCCCCGCTTGGGGGCCCGAGAATTGCGGCCGAAAGCTGCAACGTGCATTTATGATGGGGTGGGTGGTGCAATGGATTTCCGTTCCTGTGATTGTGACGGGGGCAGGTCAGCATCACACGGTCGTGGGCGGTGCGCACCCTGCTCCTCCGTACGGTGTGTCATCAGGACCCGACGCCCCACCTGACGTTGCCAGCTAGGGCTGTCCCTGCTTACGTGGGGCATCTGGGCCCGCAGAGCACGCACTTTTTTTTTTTTTTTTTTCGGTGGAGCACCGGAGAAATTACTAGATCCACCATGGTCCTACGATCAAATAATCCAAACTGATATTGTTATTCCATATAAAATAAGGTAAAAAAATAGATTAATTTTAATTTCTTCGTGCGCAGATTTTGCTTTTGATAGCCAAGATGCAGTATGCCTATCCATGAGATCTCCGTATCTCTGACAAAGCTGAGGACGGTCTGAGCTGGTATCATTTTTGCAAGACAGATCCTAAGAGCTAATTGTATTATCGTCGAAAGTGTCTGATCCATGGTGGTTGGAAAGATTCAGAGACGGACAAGATTAGTTGATGCCCACCTGCTTCTGCATAACATCTAAAAGAGTTTCCGAAAGTGTGTATCTCTGGTGGCTAGGCATATTTAGAAAGAAACTAATGGAAATTAATAGCAATATTTAAATAAGTCAATAGCAAAATATCAGGTAAAATATTTTTATAAAAGTTTCTAACAAAAATTAAATAATATGATAGTTTAGCATGCTATGATTTGTGAGATGTTGTAAGCAGTGAACAAGAATATCAATCCTGATTAAATTCCCAAAGGAAAAAAATATTTAACCAGAAAATCTATCCTAGTTAAATAGATAAAGGAAAAATTGTTAATTTATGCCAAGAAGATTTCGAGTTTTGAATCTGCCATCTACATGCACCTGAATTAATCAGATCATTTGTTTATTCTTGTCAATGATACTCCATTTATGCCCATGGCAAAATCTTTTGACACTGAAGAGAAATATAATGGCTTAGACCCATGTCTGATCTAATCACTTGGCCGGTCGGGTAGGTTCAGTCAAGCGTGACAAGCCCAGACTCGGTTTAACTGAACCACTTTTATTCAGGTCCAGATAGTTCTCTGCAGGTCTCGTCAAGTTGGGTCATATTTTGTGATGTCCATACTTGACCCGACTAGGGTTCGAGTCTTAATCTGGACCACTAATAGGCCCATGGATTCGAACTTCAGGCATACCTTGGCATTGTGCTTGATTGTGTGTTTGATGCTTGTCTTTTACAGGCTTGGTGTTGTATTCTTCATAAGTTGAGGAAGGGAGGAACATGCATGTCTACATCTCATGACCCATGTAGTCGTTTCTCATATCAAAAATATAAAGGATAAAAACTTAATAATAAAAAAAAGGATCACTTGGCTGATTAGCTTGCACAATGCATGATGTTAGGTAAACGAGAAATATAAATAATCTTAAAGATGGTTTCATGCAATTCTTGGAACATATATTTCTTTTGTATGGAGATTAAGGAGAAGAACACTAGGATTTCTGCATTTCCATTGATTGCAGAAGTACAACTAGAGATGTTCGCATGAACTTTAATTCCTCAGGTTGGAATACGGGGCAATGAAGTTGATATACTTACTGTAATAGAGTTGTATATAAGGCAAGTTTACCAATGGAGACTTGACGTACGAGGTGATAATATGTAAATTTTCCTTCCACTTATAACATTTCTCTTTCTAATTTTTCTTGGATTATTCACCATGCCAACAACAACTAATTGCACAAATTGCTACTTCAAAGCAATAATCTAATGAACAGGGGACTTGTCTTAGTCATATCCCTCTATTTAACAAGCAAAGGTTCTGAGTTTGAATTTTGGATGGTGCATCTCTAAATATCAGGACTTAGATAACTCTTTCTCTCTCTCTCTCTCTCTGAAAAAAAGAAAAGAAAAGAAAAGAAATAACAATTTATCAACTAGACCTAACTATACTGTTTCACTAGTTCTCTCTTTATATATTTTCATTATTCAATATCATCACCAGCAATCAATTGCTAGGGCCAAAATTCACTAATCCTACGCAAGGAATCTCAAATCTCCAGAAGGCAAGGCACTTTTTTTTTTGTTCCTCTCGATCTCTTTCTTACAATCTATAAACCAAGTGTTTCAGATCCCTTGGTCCAATCAACATCCAATTCCACGTATATGTTGAGTACCAGGTTTTCATTCAGAAATTCCGTATTCATCATATAGTCTGGTAGTCTTTCTTTCTCCATAAGAATCCACCTAAGTACATGAATCAATTATCTGGTGGCGTAGCTTATCATATAATTGCAGTGGTCCTAAATTATGATATGACATCTCTGGAATGCTTCCAGTTAATGTGTTCTTTTATTCTTTGTACTGGTAATCAATCGTTAAGTGAGATGCCTATGAATATTAAAAAGGTCAGATTACCAGTTTGGTTTTAGTTCTAAGATTTTGTTCATTGATTAACTTTTATTTTTTCGGTACTTCAAATATTATTTATGGGAGAGAGCACTTGAAGACGACAGCACGTTTTGAAGGGGTGCAAGGCTATAAATGATCCCAAAGCAACCTATGAATACAACAGTTTTCCAGTGGGTTCTTGTTCCTCAATGATAAGTCTTCTAACTATATGCAGACCCTATTCTTAAAAAAAAATATTTTGATAAAATTACTCATCACGAGTTACAAATATATCACTCTTTGGGGTAATTCATACATTTTCGACACTTCTTTTTTAGTTCCATTGTATCATCATAAACAAATATGTAGAGTTTAACAGTGCTCTTTTATTACTTTTTTCTGTAGTTATGCTCTTTTATTATTTTAATACCGTAAGTAGTCAATGGGGAAGGACATTGTGACTACTGAGCTATTTTCACATTTTTCTACCAAAAGTTCTCATATTAAGCTTCTCTTCCACATAAAAGAGTGCAGCTAAACATCTTGTTATCATGAAGAAATTACATTTTACTTATATCCTGACCTAATGCAAGTCTTATTTTCCTCCAATTTTGGCATCTTAGATCTCTGAGTCATAAATCTTTGCACAACTCTTTGATAGATGCTGCTTGATGCATAACTACCAAGATAGTCAAACTAAGTCTGTAAACACTCCAAAGAAATCCCACACCAGATGTCAAAATAATTTCACTCAACTACAACTCCACCTGGAGAAACAATCACTACCAAAGTCTTCTGATAATCTGATGGCAGATCACACTAAAGTTACATCATGATTGTATGCCTTGCAGGAAGAAACTAGTCAATCATATGAAGTTTTTCTGATTTCTTGTAAACAATCACAGACGCACGTGTTTGACTTGGGAATCAACAGGGACGACGAACAACTGGATTCCAGACAAGCTATACATATATCCTAGGTAATCCAAGAGTGTAGCACAAAAGTAAAATAAGGTTCCAGTTAGCCAAGCAAAAAGGAAACACCGTAAATGTAAACTCACATTTTGAATGCTAACCAACCACCTTTTCCCAGTACATCAACCATAAAGCAATTCATACAAGATAAAATGACTAAAGAATGTGATCCATGGAGTCACTGAGTCACATCTGGACATTGTTGTTAAGAGCTATAATGAAGCATAAACAATGAAAGCATGCACGAATGAAATCAATGATAATAACCAATGGATAAGAACCACAATATAGAGCACATCTCTACTGCTTTCCAAGAGATACATATAAAAATAAACTAGAAGCGCCATATTCTTCCACATGGATACAAAGCACTGACCTAAGTTTATACGCATTTACAGAACTAGTGAGTTTTACATAATATCTGACCTTACTTTTCCCATTTTCTCTTATATAGAACACCTTCGACAGCTAGATCTTTTTAGCTGAAAGGATACATGATGGTAAACAAAGAAAGTAATCATCTACTCCAATAGAACCAAGGCACACATGTTACTGTAACTAAGATATAATATATAACCATGTGAGAACATATACTCAAAAGTACAGCATAAAAACCTGTCCATCACTCTGATACCACTCGGATGACACTTCTGAGCAGGGGCAACAGTCCAATATGCGGAAGCAGTGGCTGAAGCACCAAACGTCATATTGCTGATTGGTACCCCTGCAGAACTGTATTGTAAATAGCGAATACTTGTTGATAGACCATATTGATCAGGCATTACTTCCTGGAAGCTGTAATGTGACCATGAATCTGTTCATCCTGTTACATGATAGAGTAAGAAGGGAAAAACAAAAGATTTCAATAGCACAAAAAAATACGGCAAGGTCCACCTTTACAATCAGAAACTTACAATGATATGTGATTCTAGTGACAGAGAACTTTCAACTGACCTTGTCGCAGTCTGTGACGGTCTGTGGAAAAGTAAATGTGCAATCGAGTGATATACTGGATTTGTCTCAGTTTCAGTAGTTATATATTCTGCATACCTGATCAAGACCAACATGAAGAATAAATCTGCTGGTAAACATAAAGGAATAAAATGTAAACAATACAGAGAAAAAAAGATGCTCAATGCATTTTCAGATTTTTCTACAATAGACAATATTCTTTTCATTCGGACTCTTGTTAAAATCATAATGTATTACGTTAAAGTCAATAAAGAACCAGCAGCACACAATGTTTAACATGTCCTTTTCCTATTTATATAATTTATTATACTCTAGGGATAGAGTCCTTTAAACAATAAATCCCTCCTTTCGCGTGCTTCATCCTAAAATTTATGATAATAAATAGCATTTGGTGAAAGAGAGACAATAGCACTTGTGCATATACAGATGCTAATAAACTGAGATCAGCAAGACATGCCATTCCGATTACTAACAATTTAACCCATTTTCACCAAGATTTTTATTAGCATTCCCAACGTCTCTATTGGACAAAGCTTTCTAAAAGTAAAAAGAGGGCATAATTTCATTGCCATTCATTCACATATATTTCCT
This sequence comes from Phoenix roebelenii, assembly GCA_025769935.1. NCBI lineage: Eukaryota > Viridiplantae > Streptophyta > Magnoliopsida > Arecales > Arecaceae > Phoenix > Phoenix roebelenii. Next base: position 4,917,623 of record JAOXJJ010000316.1, on the reverse strand, counting down.
ACCATGAAAGAGCAACATCATAATTTTGAACAGCTTTTTTAACCTTCTTGGATGTCTACAGCAATTGTCTCCATTGTAAACAGATCTGCATAAAAGAAGACTCTCTAGATTTTTCTATTCTGATACAAGCATTGTTCTCACTGTTTGTCATGAATATGAGCAAGTAAAGGATTGGGAACAAAAGATGAGCAAAGAAAGCCATAAGAATGAGTTGCATGCAACATTCATTAGGAAATAATGGCTGAATGTGGGAAGGTTGGAGTAAATGATGTTCCAAATATGAGTGGGGGCATAAGGGTATCCAATGGGTGGACGAGTGAAAAGTTTTTGTAGAAATTAAAGGTGGACCAAGCCTCTTTCTACCTCTCTCTTTCTCGCTCTCCTTGCAGCAGCAGCCCTCCAACAAGGCTATCTCTATGTCTCTCCCTAGGTCTGTCCCACCCCTGCAACAGCTAATGGCCACTTATCCAAGCTCCTTCATTCTCTGTCTTATGAATATTCTTTTTTTACTACTCGTAAGTATTTCTTGGCTCAGTCATATTGTGATAATAACGCCTAGATTTAATTTATTTATATGTGGCATCTAATTAAAGTATTTTTTTCTTGATAATTGAGGAATAGCTAACCGTTTTTCTGCCCACTACATTAGACACCTGTTAACAAAAGAATTCAGCATGAAAGCAGTTTGTTTATTAATTGATAATTCTTTGGATGAAAAAAAAGAAGCAGCATGCAATGTCTTTTTTTTGTAGATATTTTAAAAGATATTATAGAAAGTAACTGAAAAATGGTAAAAAGAGATTGAGAATTTGATGAATAGTAGCTTATGAACTCTTTTTTTCCTTTTGATATTTTTATACCAAATTAATTTAAGTCAGTAGTGTAATTTGTTTTTATTTCTTGATAAACTATAGTTCTGATCAAGGTTCATTAATCATGCATTAGGTAACAAAGCACCGTTGACTACAAGAAACTTGGGTTTGTTTCTACCAAGATGATTCTTTGGCAAATTACTTAAGATGAATTACCAGAAATCTAACGTATACACCAACAGATGAATTAACTACAATATAATCTTGGTGAATGGTGAGATTAAGAAAAAATGAAAAACATATGCTCAAAAGTTATTTGAATAATGGCTAAAGGAACATTTTTAGTAGGATCAGATACAGAGAGAATGCATAAGTAATACATTCCAAGGATTTAAATACTGCCTGTTCAGTAAGGTACTGCTACAATTCCAACATAAAAATACCAGCATGAGTGTGGACACCAATTCTCTCTTGAACTAGTCTGTACCAGTTGTATACAGATGGTCCATATTAACCGTACCAGTTTCATACTGGTCGCTTTTTATTCTTGGTGATGCTGACTATCTGGTCGCTTTTTATTCTTGGTAATCAAATAAATATTTTTGCTCCCATCTTGAAGATAATCAGAATATAATTAAGGAGCTATAAAAGTATGGCGGGTGAATGAATATTAGTAAAAGTGGCAACATACCCAAATTAACAAGCAATAACAGATGGAGAAATACAAATAGAAGACAGGGAATTAGTGTTAATCTTAAATTACTTGAAGAAAATTTATATGGAGTGCAAGGTCATTTGGTTAGCTTTCAAAATAGTGCATTAAAGAGGGATGTGATGATAACTATAGATAAGCATATAGAAGCAATTACTAGAACAATAAATAGATAAAGCAAGTGAGCATTTTACTGGGGCAGGCCTATGCAGCTCAGGATGATGCTCCCACACACTGGAGATTGTTGGTGTGTTTCTTCTATGGGTTTCCCTCATGAAAACACAACTATGCCTCATTTTTTACCGATTGAACTTGAAAATGCTTCTTATTTATTTAAGAAAAAATTGTATTATTTTGGTCAACAAGTCAATAAATCAAACTTGTTATAGTAACTTTCAGTGACATTGGTTGAGATAATGCCAAGCAATAGCAATAGCTCAGAAAGCAACCTGAAAATACTATAAAAAACTTTCAGCAAAGTGGGCACATTAAGATTTCAGCATGACAACCCAGCATTTCATAACTTTTAAACTCAAAGGACAAAATCCATTGCATGTAAGCATTATATATTTGAAAGGTATAGCCAGATTGGGAAGACCTGTTTGGTTCCTCTGTGTCCAAAATTCCTCCTCTACTCTCTCTGCTGGAATTATTTGCACAAGCAAAATTATGCCTTTTTTCAGCATTCCTTGCCAAATGATACAAGCTATCTCTTATGCATAGTTTTGCTCCAACATCCAACTGAAATTTAAAAAGAAAAAAGTGAGTACTGCTCAGTCACTGCAAAAGCAATCCTTGCGCATCCTAGTCAATTCTTGATTGACCCTACCCATGAAAGAATAAATAAAAGGGTAGCAATCTGGTGCAAAAACATAAAAATTGCATGCATTCATTAGAACTATACCTCTATAGTTAAGGTAGCAAATATTTAATTCAATATAAGGAAGTGATTTCTGAGTATGCAATGGATAGCATTTTATTGGAAATGTCCATCAAGCAGCATGTATTAGGTTTATTCATGGTGAATAATGCTGGCACAAGATAAAACAGAGGCAACTAGAACTGATGAAATTGTGCACTGGTTTCAAGCATCCGCACAAACAAAGAATCGCATTTAAGAATATTATCCAGTAATAATGGTGTACAGATGAAATTTGTGCATTCAGAACGCAAGCTTCAATTTACCATAGCAACACAGAGCTCCACAAGGAAGGTGCACAAACACTTCTATACACATACATGCATTATTTGCCGTGCAATGCATACAGTTGATGGAAAATAGATTAAATGGGTTGAGCTATACCTGAACCACGACATCCTGAAGCTGTTGAAAGCTAATTGCTTTCAGTGAGATATCATCAGAAAAAGCAGATATCATGTAAGGGCTTTCTTGTACTGTTGAAGAATCTATATTAGTTGCTGGAAGTTCAAGGCTTTTGTCCTTTTGCACATTGTCACCTCTAGTTTCTTGCTGAAATCTATGGTGTTGTTCCTGACATGAAGTTATACTTGTAGATGGAGCCAGGTGAGGTAGACGCTTAACAGTCAATGCAGAACATAAGTTCTGTCGAAGGCATGGTTTTTCGTTGATTTCCTCAGGCGTCATAGCTGGAGGCTCGGACAAAGTAAGAGGCAAGTTCTCCATGCAGTGTGGAAAATAATTTCCAACATGTGCTGAGACTTTACAAGAAGAGGAAGGATTATACTCACTACCAGATAAAATACTTGATGCTGTCTGTGTAAACAGATCCTGATACAAAGTATGGCTGCTCTCCAGTTGTGCATGAGGACTGAAGGTGTGCATGAAGCTTGAAGAATCAGATCCCCAGATTTGATTTTCCTTTGGAAAAATATGAAATGAATAAGGTTCCTGAGCTGAGAAAACTGAAGAGAGATTACCCTGATCTGCAAATTTTTGCATTTGACCAGGGCCAGAGAAAGAATTGTTACTTGTAGATTCTGAAAGTCAATATTTTTCATTTCCTTCAAATAAGTATTGTCTTCCAGCTGCTTTGAGTGCATATTAATCTGTAGAAGCTCAAATGAAGAAACTGAAGGATATAAAATGGTGTGTACAAGGCAATCCATTGAGAAAAACCTCTAAGACTGTCTGTTCAATCATAAACCATTCTATTCAATTATAAATCATTGAAAGAAAATTGCAATAATAGGTCCGAACTGACATTTAATGGTCACAGTTGGTGACTATTCATCTGTTTATCGAATGCTTGAAAGTCTAACCAACATGATACAATAGACACTGACTGCATAACATAGAGACTTTAAAAGATTTTTTTAAAAAAAATGTCTATAATTTAAATGACTTCCCGTGATCTGATTTAGTCCACTATATCCCATGCTTCAAGAAAGTAAAACATCCAAAGGTATACAATGATACTGATATAATAAAATATATTTATCAGGCATGCCTTTTCAAGTTCCTCCTTCAATACACAGCACTATTGTTTAAGTGGATTATATATCTCATTGTAGTTATTCCACCCAATCATGAAATGTCTCCACAACTGGTAAACAGTAGCTGTCAAATTTCATTCTCCTAACGCAAGTCCCCTTTTTCTTTTGATTACTTTGTTCCATGGAAATAGATAATCTTATAGCGAAGCTAAGTCTAGCACATATAGTGTACCTCCATATCCTCTATCTAAATAATGTGATCTGAAAGTTATTCAAAGGAGAAAGAAGAACAAAAGAATCCATTGAAATTCACATGCAAATTATGAATCCAGATCTTAAAGCAAATCAGCACTTAGAATCTAACAGCTGATTTTCTCTTCTCCTCCTTTTGGTAGAATTTCAGCAGCAATACAAACTATAATGCCCAGAAAGTCTGATTTTCCTTGTTTTAGGATCTGGTTTGAGCAGATACAGTTTGTAAACATCAGATAAAAAAACTGAGGGATGAGATTGGGTATAACCTTAAATACAAGTACAGATTGATTTCTTGACAGATTATCAATCAATTTTAATATGGGAAGACACCACTGTCAACAATTTCAGCCTTTCACCAACAGGTTTCTTTAATAAACAATAAATACAAAAATTTGAAATTATATGTTCAAGAACTTTTCTATACATGAGATTTCACCCTCCTTTACAGCCCCCAAAACTGCAATCTCAATAATGGAAAAAAATATTCAATCTTCACTTTAAAGAGGCCCCAAAGTTCTACGTTTGGAATACTATTATGCATGAAAATATAAAAAAAAATCGTGTAGATAAACTAGTGAGGCTCCTATCAGTTTTGTGAGATAGAAATAGTTACTAATGAGAGGCAAGTGGTCAGCTTGTAAAGCAGGAGCCCTCACATTATCATTCCTCCACTCACCACCCTTTTTCTCCCATTTAAATCCATGCAAAGTCAAATGCATTGCTTAATCAAGACCACTGCTTTAATATCCCATGTAGAAATTCATGGTTTGCACCACCCATATTTTGAAGGCTTGGGCATATAACATAGGTCGTCGTGCTCTCTTTAAAGCCAGTATGTCCCTCTTACATGATTCCATTGATGCAATGCTCTTAGTAGGTGAAAAACATCCAACGTAAGGAGAAATGCAAGGATAAAATTGCACGCAATGATGTAGATAGTTTGGCAAGATTTCATATGTCTACAAGGAGAGTGAAACTAAAGTCCACTATCTGAAGACGCTTAAGAATTATGAGCTGATCTTTCCATTTCTTCTCTAAAGACATTGTTAGCAGAAAAAATAGGTTTGTATCTGGTGAATTTTATTTGTACACCATGAGTGTCTGCATCATGCCAAATTATATCCTAGTTATAGTTCTATCTTGCAATGTTTAACTAGTTCTTCCTTCGTTTTGCATGTAACAAGACATTGCTAGAGAATTAAGTGGGGAGTTTCCAGCTTTGTTATTGATGAATACTGTTCATTTCACAATGCAAGCAGTCAATCTACGGCCAGGATATGTTTCTAATTACTCAGCAGTCGTATAATGACGTGGAGGGATAACTTCATAATAGCTAGCTGTATCGTCCTTGATTCCTTCTTTTTATTCATGCATTTCTTTTTATTAAAACCCTAGATGATGAAAAAGACAAAATATATAAATCAACTTATGCAATGCATGGTGAAACATTGTCTGATTTGGATTGAAGTCAATTAAAATTTACCAGCCAATCTATTGTCTAGTTTTCCTAGATGTTCTCCATGATATGTTTATTTATTGATTAACAAACTGTGAATCTATGCTTAGTTTCTTTGCTTTCATTGCTTAACTACTTTGTGAGTATGAAAAAAGACCAAATTAGCTGTATGACTTCAGTATATCCTTCTAGTTAAGTAACCTCATTACAAAAATGATGCTCTAAGTTATCAACAACATAGTTAATATGTGTCCCTTGCATGATGAATGGAAGCCTTTAATATTTCAATAGCATTTTAAATTTTATAATAAAGATAAGAAACCTTGAAGTTGCATCACAATCACTGTGGAGTCACACCAAAGCAATGACAGAGCTGCATCCGGCCAATTAATATAGGTGCACCCAGCCAATTTTCTCAACTATTTGAGAAGAAAGGACTAAATGGCTAGTTATAGTCTTATAGAGTTTCATGATGGCTTAGAACTTGAACTATGATGAGAAAAAGAAAGGAAACCTTTCAGTAAACTTAATAAAACTCCTATTTTCAGCAACGACTTTGCCAAATGAAGAAAATTACAGGGAAAAAGTCTAGAAATTAGTTAAGGTTCAGGTTTAATTTACAGAAACTACACAATGGCAAAATTGTGAATATCAGCACCTGCAACATCTTTGAGCAAAACAGTACTTCACATAAAAGGCCATAACTCTTTTGTCTAAACTCCGCAACAATTTGATTCAGTCTCTTACAAAGCTGATTTGGTACCATTAAACTAGTTTAATTTTCTAATTTCGTATGGAAAATACTGGTGAAGACCTTTTTAACTGCTACCGTCCTTGACCAATTAAGCCTATTACTTGACTCAAAATAAAACTATAACATTGACCCACTTTATAAGGAAGTCTCTAACTAGATGGCCTTCTTCAGACACATCGATGTTGCTGCTGGTGCTAGTAGGTGGGAACTCCTCTACCTTCACCAAGAATCTCTTCCAAATCTCACTTGCAAAATATCGCATCAATAAGAAAATGTGCAAGAACATTATCATAGGAAGCATCTTCACAAATATGTTTCCCTTTCTAGTTTGATATGTATTCCATGTCACCATACTGTTTTCTTCAGATTGAGATGTCAAAGATTAGGCTGTATTTCTAGTTCTCATTTACAAAGTTCAATTTGGTTAAGGGTTTTGGAATTTTGAGTGACCGGTCATTTTATTTAGAATATGCATGTTGCAGCATGTCAAAGCACTAGGCTCCCCTTTTTCCACCTATAATGAAACTCAACTTCTTGCAGGTTTCTTTGTAAACCTAAAGCACTAGACTTCAGGCCAATCTGGGGCCTCGGACAGGGCTTTGGTTGGAAAACCATCAGCATATGCTCCTATCTTGCACCATCTTGGTTCAGGTCTACTATCTTTTCATGCATTTCACTGTTAATTCTTAGCCTTAACCTTCTCCAATCCGTGCTCCAAATTGCCGATCAATGTAGACTTACCTAAATAATGCATAGAACTTCACTTTGTATTAGTTTCATTTGCTATCCAAATAACTTGTCTTCTAGATCCAACTTCCACCAGATGCATAGTTCTGAAACTGTGTTGAGATCATAATGTAATGAGTTGGCTAGCAAATTCTGAAACATTTTTTTAAGTGAATGTCGATCAGCAAGATTTGTGGCAATTCAATAAGAACTGAAAATTCATAATATGTTAATTACAATGTCTAGGACCTTGCATTCATTGAAGCTATTCTCACTGTATAATCAGCTGGAAAAAGGAAAAAAATAAATTTGTGAATTTATGCTGATTACCGTATTAAGATTCTCACATTCATTCAAGCTACTTCCGTTGTTAACATGCATAAGTGTTGATTTAATCTCAATACCTCCACCCCCATCATATGTCTGCAGCTGTAGAAGCAAGTACTGTAAGAATTTAACTTTATGTAAATATTACTTTCTCTCTTGTCAACCACACATAAAAATGATTGTGCACAATGAAAGTATTTTCACTAACCTTTTCCTGTAGCGGACATTCACCCTTCTTTTCACTATCACTAACCAATGCAAAAGATTGGTAACCATGACTCAAGGACTTATCACTATCAGCAGCCAATAGATTTTTTCCAGGTAAAATGTTGGTTATTGAGCTACAATATGCTGGTGTACCATTTAAAGATGCTGGGCCTAAAACTGAAGATTGTGAGCATGACTTAGAAGTATCTCCTATCCCATAGGTGCTATGTGAAGAAGATGAAAACCATGACAGCTCTTCTGCAATGCTGCTTCCTTGCCCAAATGTGGAATCACAAGTTCTCCAAAAAAAGAAAAAAAGAAAACAAATGAAAGCAATCATCATGGTAGAAAATATTAGAAATTGCTGTAGAAATAAGAAGCCAGATCTAGAATAAGAGCTATATAAGCTACCTAAGCAGTCTATCAATATCCTCAAAATTGCCAATATCAGGCAAATCATGATATGGAAGATCATTTTTTCTGTTCATTTGTTCATTTTCCACAAAAACAAGTCCAGCATCTGCAGTGGAATTATCAAGAAGTGAGAAATTGAAGACTCCCCTTGGCAGCAACCCTAGATTCAACAATAGGATTCTGATGCAAAATATATTCTTTTCCATATACATATTGCATTATTGAAGCAATTTTCAAGGAATTTACCATCTTGGGAAGTTAAAGAAGTGAAGCCATTGAAGGAATTTGGATCATAAAATGCTGGAACTACTTTTCTAGATGCATGAGTCGATGAGTCCTCTGGCACCGTTGAGCTTCCACCCTTTGGAGAAGGGCAAAAGGCTCTTTGTTCTTTTCCCAGAAGAACATTTTTATTCCCAGATCCTCTGTTGCTTGTGCTCTTTCCAGCATCATTTCCTACTTCATATTGTGGCTTCTTAAGAAAATCACCTAATACTACAGCTTCATTAACACTTTTACCACCTTGATGAGGCACTATATGATGATCGCTCTCATCAAATTCATCCCAAACAATATTTGCAATCTGGACAAGCGGATTAACAGCTAAGTTACACAATCTTGCTTCAAAGCAATGAACTTATAATTATTTATTTATAAGAAAGATTTAAATATGACGGTATCCAATATTAATAAGTCAATGCTTATATAGCACACTGAAAGGAAAGAATGACATTTATATTGAATTTGAAATGAACAGAAGGCATGAAAATCAATGAGCATTGTGCCATTATCGAACAGAAGATAGTCTGCGACGACATAATTCTTTTTTTCGTTTGTATTTTTTCTGCTGAGTGGAAGCAAGCACAGCACTATATTTCTTTTACTACATTGAATATTTTTGAAGATATAAAAAAAATATATATTTTCAGTAATTAATTCATATGTCACAACAGATGTCCTCATGCCCTTTATCTCCATGATAAAGACCGAAAGTATATTGGTTGAAATACCAGTTCAATATGTACTCAATAGCTTCCTTGCTCAAAATTAAGTGATTGAAAGCATCAACTAGCTAAAGTACTTCCAAAGCGTAGGTAGTTATATTATTTTGAACGCCATTACTAGGTTTCTAACCCAAAAAATAAGAAAAATAAAAGTAAACTGGTACCAACAGCTATTGTTCTAGAATCGAATGATGTCAGTTGTAACCAACTTCACTCAACATAATAAATATTGGTTTCATAGGGCAAAATAAAGGTTAATGGAGAAGACAAATATTACCTCAAGTTCTTTTCTTTCCCTCAGTCACACTTGTCAGATGTCCACCACCACATCCCCACACAAATTTGAGAATTATGTGAGAGCGGTTGTTAGGGCCCAGTCCTCATGTGGGACCCAGCCTTCCACCATCCAACAAATCAAAAAGCCAAGTAGAAATACATATAACACAAAAAAAGGAAAATAAGGAAAGAGGTATTGCAATCTCATAAATTAGGTTGGCATAAGATGGTTAGGATGTCATTTAATGAAAGATGAGGTCAGTCAAAATTGATGAGAATTGGGTCATTTAGCTTGTTCTAATCAGGTTAGCGGAGATGTCATTGGTAGTAAGGACAGCTCGCTTCTTTGGTATTGAAGAATGGCCATTGCAATTAGGAAAGGTATGAAGGGACATTATCATGCTTCCTGAAGTGGTCCAATCTTGTATTGGACAATAGCGCATGAATATGACATGTGCTGATGGGTGCAAAAGCTCTCCACTCTTAAGCAACTAGAGATCCAATGTTTGATCTTAAGAACCTGAAAATTTTCCAACGATAGAGAAGACCAACAATGACTAGATTATTGAATAACCAGTGAATGTACCATAGGAAGAATCCATACAATGAACACATCCGGTCAGTGGAGATCAACAATCATATCAGTTAAATTTCCATATATTTGTGAAAGTATTAGTAACTATCAGATGGTAATATGTCACGGGGAAAAGATTTTGGTGCTCTAATACAATCAAACTTGAGGAGCAAGGCTGAATGGACCATTTGAGTCTAGCAAACCTCTAAAGGAGGCAAGAACAGGAACACATGCCAAGTTTATTGGCCATAGCCTCTGTATCTAGTATGCACTGTTATACATGTCAAGAAATTCAAATAATAGCATGTACAATTACGCACCTTTAGAAATTGCAAACACCAGGTTCTTAAAGTTACTCATTCGTTGATATTTCAAGCCAATTTATGATCTCTTTTTTTTATGTTAATTCAATCTAATGACAACCTACCTTACTAACTGTAAATAGAAACCACCATTATCCAATAAAAGACCCAGATAAGTCTGTTTCACAAATCATCATTTTGCAATTAATGGGAGTCTCTGCTTGCAAATAGTATGCAACCGAACTTGCATTTAGCTTTGTACTAAATTTGCTTCAAAGCCTATAAAGATTGTTTGTCAGATTTCTATTTGGCTAAACAGGATACTGCTTTGCCCCAAAGACTAATTGGACTAATTGAGATGAATTTGCAAAAAACTGATACCCCTATGAACTATGAACTTGTTACCTCAAGCAACAAGCCACCAATTTTATCTCAGCCCTTGCACGTAACTTCACATGAGTGGTGCTCGGACACATGACATGGATGTCAGGTGTCCAAATGCAAAGATGTATATGACACAGAAACCTTTAACAAATCTGACACAGATAAACATCTATATCTTATAAATCTGCATGTAAATATGTATAACCAGTTGGACCAATTGCACCAAAATTTTATAAATATGATATCTTCTACTAAATACTATGGTAGACTTGACAACTTTAACATAGAAGTTGTACATACAGATATGTTTAGGATGTGACATATTTAGAGCTGAAAAAGGGTTGGATATTATCCAACCATATTTGCTTCTATGTCCAATTTAGATCCAATTCAAATACAAAATTTTGTATCTGATTGAAATTTAGATCCAGATCTTATGGATTCTTCCAATGTGGATCTGGTATCTAGATGAACCTATGAGAAATCTCAAATCTTAAAAAATGCACCAAAATAACGTTAGAAGTTGGGACCGAACCCCTAACCCTTTTGGTAGTTAGTAGCTTCTTAATCACTAAAATAATACTGACTATTATTTCAAAATGATGATTTATTGTGCTTATTAAAAATCTATTCACAATTTCACATCATTAAATGAAGTAATTTGAAATAGGTTGTGATATTTCAATACTTAATTCTATCCATGAAATATTCTTTTTCCTTCGATAGAAAATGGAAAACATATGATATTTTAAAAACTTCATTATTAAAAATATCAATAATTTTTACATACTTTTACATTATATATAATTTTTATTACAGTTGTTTTAAAAAAATAGATGATTCATGATTTTTTTTAATTAAGCTACAAATAAAGTGAAATCAGAAATTTAAATCCATATAATATAACAGGTGGTATTTAATATAAAAATTAATTAATATTTATATTATATTTTTGTCACGCCCCCGCCTCTGCGAGGCACGTGAGGCACCTAGTGCCCACGTGGGGGCCACATGAGGGGGGAACACGGAGCTCCCCTGCCAGATATTGTCCGGTTCTGGGGCTTCACGCAAGCGTCCTTCACCCCTCCCCGATTCTGTTTTCCATCCAAAACGCGTCTGCAGGATTTGGAGACACCCGCCTCATATGCCCAGGCTCTGGAACGAGTCTTTCCGATGTGGGACTATTGGGCCTCACAAAAACTATGTTAAAAAGCCAAGGAATGCATCTTTCACTGGCTTTTAGACTTCCACAAGGGACAGCAAAGTCCAGCAAGATCATCTGTCAGAACCAATCACTTGTGAAAGGAACATATTGCAAAAATCATTTCAGAAAGAAGCCTTAATTCATTAAGAAAATCCATCTTTAACTTGAAAATGCAAAAGAGCTGAAGCACTCTGAATATTATAAATTACCTTCCTATTCATGATTGAAAAAATCATAATTCAATAAGTAGTAGAAACGCACTGGTTAACCCATATATTAGAGTCTGCAAAATATGCTGCATCTAGTCCTAATATGCACTGTGTTGATAATGAAAATCTCAGTCTTTCAATTTGCCTGGACTTGTAATGGGCCACAAGCGCTTATTGATGAAAAAAAAAGCACAAATACGTGGGCAAGATACAACACCTGTTTGCATTGCATCAAAAGCAAAGGAAGAAAAGGAGCAATAATGAATGGCACAAACAAGAATACTTTCTTTTGCAACTCCTCCAGGAAAGGAAAGATCACTACAGGTACACACGAGAAGCAACAACTAAGCATAAGAAGATTATTAGGCTTTTTCCTTCTTACATGTATAAACATCATAGCTAAGGCTCTCATGAACCAACTAGACATCCAAAAGGAAAATAAGGTAAACAAAGGTATATTTATGCACCACATTTCATGGAACCAAGGCAATAAGAAGCAAATGCAGAAGAGAAAAACAAAGCCACCATTTACACTTAAGACAGATATGCCATCAAAGACCTTTAAAGTTTTTCATTACCATACAACAAGGGTTTCATATGAAAACGTCAATTCCATGTCACAGTGAAAATAGTAGAATCTAGCTGAAAACAGGCCATGAAACTGCAGAAGTATACTATGATCGTTGACAGGACAATTACCATAAAACCAGCTGAAGATAGATTTCAATAATCAAAGGGCCACCCAGAATAACTCATCTGGTTAACATCTTCATGAACAGAAGCAGAACTGCTTCCTCCTGATTCATTCCGGTGAGAATTAGAACTAGAGTTCGAGTAGCGAAAAGGCCACAGAAAGGAGAACGGGTTTCGCCTCCCTTGACTCTCTCCACCATTCTCCCTACTTGCAGAATAACTGTTATTCTCACTGTCTCTAGCACCAGCACTTGGATTTTGATTTTGACTGCTCGAACGACGGTGAATGTTACCACCAGAGCCCTGTGGTGGCAACTCATGGCGACAAACAGGGCAGGAATTGTGCTGGATCAACCACGGAACGATGCAATCTGAGTGATATAAATGCTTACATGGCATTTCCCTTACTTCGGATCCCAACTCAAATATGTCCTTACATACTGGACAGTGTGAATCACCACGAAGATGCCTCTGGTTTATCTTCACAGTAGGCATGGCATCAATTGCTGACTGTGAAGCAGGTGGCGGGCCATGCCGATCATTCCGAGCAAGCTGTTCAATCAGCTCATCCAGACCTGCACCAACAAAATAATCCCCCATATTGGCACGCCTCAACCCAATTGTTGGGGCCCCATTAAGGAGGACCTCAATGCCTCCATTCTCAGAAACACGAACAGGAAGCTGGCCATGGAAGATCAGCCAGGGACCTGAGCCAAATCTCATCCCATGTTCTGCAACCATACCAGGCCTACCACGAACATCAACGTCACCATTCCTTAATGACATCCGTTGCCTCATCAAGTTAGACAGGACCTCCATAATTCCAAACTGATGGCCATGGTGTTCATTGGTTTCCAGTCCAAAGAAATCAAAAGGGCTGGGGACACCCCCATCCATCTCATTCAGCTCCTGCACAAAGCCTCCATCACAGTAAGGGCAAATCATGTCCTGCCCATAAGGATGGACTGCTTGCCTGCAAGCATAACACCAATGTGTGTTTCCACTTGACATTTTCCACGTTCTCTTTCTCAACGCTCACCCTGCAGAGCCCCCAAAACAAAGTTCTCCAGTCAAATTTCGTCTCCTGCTCCTTCCAAACAAAAATTCTGCAGCAACAAGGTAATTTTTAAAAATCCCACAATAAGTAACTAGAGAGGTGAAGTCAGTATTAGACTATCAATTAACATTTGCAGCATGATAAAGAAAATGCCCAAAATCAATTGTACAGTATTATTTTTTTAGCTGATCACAAGCATCAAGCAGTCTGCATGATAGGACATCTTAGATATTGACTGGACTGTGTCAAAAATGCAGACTGATGAGGTACATGGATGCAGTTTTGGATTAAAAAACATGCTCAGCCTCATTACAGAACCAGTTATCAAGAAGGCACAAGAATTTTAAGAGAAAGGAATAAGCAATTTTGAGCCAAAAGATTAAAAGGTGGAAGACTGTTCCGAACATGTATTTAGAGCATATTGGCATATGGCTTCTGCATGAGAAAAAGAATTTCCCTAGTCCAAATCCAATTAAATATCATCTTAAAAGAACAAAGAAAATGAAAGCACAAATTCAACCAACACCTCCGCCAAAAACACAAATATAATCTCTCACCAGCTTACAGGGAAAATACAACAAACCCACACATTCGACTATAACAACAATATCTAGTAACGGAAAATTGTGCGAGTTCACAAGGAGCCCGACTACAAGTTGCAATTTAGCACATTTGCAAGACTGTAAGAATTAGAACTTAGCAGATAAAAGGCAACACAGACATCAATTTTGCGTTTTTTGTAAACGTGAAGGATGATGTTATCAAGACTCAAAATGCCAATGCTACCATCTTCTGTATCCAGAAATGAAATCTGAAACTTTTATGTTTAAATTGTTCCTCCTAGCTAGTACAACCCATTCTTTTATACTGCTACTGCAAAAACCAAATTCATATATTTCAGAACAACAGAAATAAAATATAGAACTAATTCGCAAAGACGCTAACGGATTCAGCATCTCAGGAATCAGGAATCCACAACCGGGAAAGAAACCCCAAAATTCACACATGCTGTCTCACCTACTTACCCAAAAATCCAAGATAAATTCATCAGAAATGAGAAACAAGAGCATCAAGACCTACAGAAACTCGAGAAAAAAGGAATCAATACCACATAAAATGTACTCAACGGATAGAGAAATTCACTGAGACCACACTTAGAAAGCACGCACCCAGTGCTAAATTCTCAAAGATCAGTGCACAAGGAAGGCGTTTTACCACCCAAAAGGCCCGCTTCCACGGGAAGCCGTGGAGGATCGGGGTAGAGGAGCGCCGCTCCAAACCCTATCAAAGGGTCTGGATTAGGGTTGGGAGGAGATAAAGGGATGGAAATTGGGGGAAGAAAGAATAATAATGAGGTTGGGGTTGGTCAGATGGGAATTGAGATGAAGCATCGAGAAGGACTACGAGACCTTTTTGCTCTCCAGTGTCCACCTGTGGACACACTGTGCTGACCCGCTGGGCCCCTTTTTGTCTCCCTCTGTCGAGTGCAGCGTCGCCCTCGATCAATTAATGACCGTCTGATCCGGTGGAGCGTCTCAGTTTTCTCATTTAATTTTTATTAAAGAAATAAATCTTATCCATGGCTATACCACACAGGCGAGGGTCCGGTACCGATACAAACTAGTACAATAACGCAGCCGATATGGTATCAATGTAAGGATGCAGAGTTCCTAATTGATTGTCTTAGAATTCATATAATTTTTTTTGATGTAAAATTATATTCCTAGTTCTGTTGATATGGTAATTAATTTTTGCCTTTCATCAGAAATTATGAAAAGTGTAGATTCTTTCTCATTTTATCCAAGTGTTCCAATTATCCCGCTCTTAGCCATTTGCTTAGACGGTTGACATCAACGAGTAATGTAATCTCAAGTACTATTTGAAATAACATTTGCTACAATGTTTCTAAAGGATCCATCTTGTCTGCTCTTCTATTGGTATAATTATGCAACTTTATGCAATGTCGCTTATATCTATCTGTTTATACGATTGTATGGTGGGTTGTTACTGCTTATTACCTTTTCTTCTATTGGTTATGTGCTTGTATGGTTATTAGATTCATGCTATCATTTATTCAAAATATTTTGTAGGCGTGTATGTTGAAGGGATTCTGAGTTCATATTTATCATGGGATACTTAGTGATGTGCATGCTTGGACCGCCTACGGTAGGAAGAAGTCTTGTATTTGAGTTCTAGTGGATTTCTAGATTTTATTAGATATTTCTAGAATTTGGTACATTTATGATGCAGTTAAATATTTATAGTTTGGCAAGCTGTGTATTTTGGATGTGGATGGTTGTTGTGTTTGAATTAGGTTAAGGTGTGAAGACTTATTGCCTTACGTTAAAGACCTTTTCTTGTTATCTTATTCTAAAGAGAAAAAATACTTTGCTTTACATTATGTTCGATTTTGTTAGGTGGTTGTATAGATTGAGAGGCCTTGTATATTTTATAGGGCCATGGCATGTGGGACATGCAACCTTGCCCAGTTTTTCAATACAGGCACATACGGTCTCCGATTTTGCATCTATATCTCTATAAATTTATATTTTGCATCAATACCATTTCAAATACAAAATAACAACTAATGCAGAAACTTCTTCTGATATTTTTTTTTATTTGCTTATCTTTTCGTATTACAGTAAAACTTGTAAATTGATTTGGTTTGAACTAATTTACAATTTGCATATGTTGTTGGCAAATTAGATTAATATATCTTTTCATTTGGCTGATTAAAGGCTCCAGTCCAAAATGAAGGCCTGAAATTTGGGCAGAATCTGTCTTTGCAAGCTTATCCATCAGTGTGCCATACGCTACAGGGGGCGGTTCCACTTCAAGCAACCATGGAGAGCTCGTATGGCTCAACAGTCCCCCTGCCGGCAACAAAAATAATCCAATGCTGAGATGGACATTGAAGGGCCTTCTATCTATCAGTATATATGGGGAGACGGCATATTTATCGGACAGTAGATATAGCTTTTCCCCATCTATCATTGACATTCGCATGTATAACGTACCTGTAAGAGCCATTTGAAATCTGTAAATTCTTAAATTTCAGCAGAATGATATGAAGAATTGGATGATTAACTTTTCATATCATTGTTACCTCGAAAAGATTTAGGATCAGCAATGTTGGATCTATGACAGGCAGAGGTATGAATGACATGAGAAGCTCCACATGCATGATTTCCATATTTCTAAAGAGGCAATTTTCCTAGCAACTCCAGTGAGTCTGTAAATTGCTTTGGTGCACAGGAATTTTCTGAAAGTCACAGATGCGAGGTTGTTACAATATTTTGAAGAGAGAAGCTCATCTTTTAACCAAAAAGAAGTAGAAGTCATAGCTCAACCATCATTACAGCAATGCCCTTCTTGCTGCTAGCTGCTGATATTACTAATCATTTTTTTTTCAAAAAAAAAACAATATTGCCAGTTGATAAAACAAAGCTCCAGGACGGTGTTCTTGAACCGTCCTACTTCCATCTTCCATTCCATTGCGAACTACTCAATTGGTCAAACATCATTGTACTCATAACATTATCTTATCCAAAAGAGAACTTACAGCTTACAAAAAGAGAAGAAAGTTGGTTGCCAACCATCCAACTAGTGGCATCTAAAGACATTTTATAACAAACATGGGTAGTACAGGAAGTGGCTTGACGAAATGCACAATTCAGAAACTGTTCAAGAAAAAATTTTCTGAACACATGATTAGTGGGGATCATGATTAGAAGATTGTACAAGGTTGCAAACATCATAGTCAACCAAGTAATGACTCCACCTCTAATAAAAAAAACAAAAGTAATGGATCCATCCACAATCCAAATAATTGACAGATTAAAAAAATATAAATTATCTTATATTTCGTTAGTCAAACCAAATAAAAAATGATTGATCTAATTAATCACCAATATCCAAAAACTTACATATTTTGTGAATCATCCATCAGCTAAATGTGGCTCAGGTACCATGGGTTATTGGTTAATGATGTTCTGATGTTGGTTAGTTCAGATGAGCAAGTTGGTTTGGCAGCCTGACATCAAAGTTTTGCATCCTAATTAAACTTGAAGCTACTTGCATAGGTATTCCTATCACAACCCCCTGGCAAATTCAACGGACTTGTGACTATTATAGCAAAAGACCAAATATGGAAAATCCTCTACTTCTATAAGATGGATAAGAAAATGACAACCTCCAAGCCTGATTCTGTTGTATACTCATAGTCCCTTTTATGTCCAGTTATTTGGCCCTCATCAATGCTTCCCAGATGATCCAAATCCCTGTACCAGTAGTTCACACTTTTGCTGATAGGCCATTCATTCTCCAACTGAGACTATTTAATGATGCATCAGTATTGGACTTGAGTTAGCCTTGATGGCGGGAATACCAATTAAATTGTAAGCATAGTCTCCCTATCTTGACATTACTCCTACGCTCTTCCCAATAAACTCTTCCTGTGTTTTATTATCATCCCAAATCTTCCTGCTGGAAAAACCTTCCTATCCTTGGCCAGTCACACCCTACATAAGCAACAACCAAAAATTGGAGCTCGAACCATTTAAGATTGATATGTTTTATGAAGAAGTTGATGAAGAATAGATGTGAATCTTTGAGTAAGTACTTGTAATACTTTTTCTACTTTTTTAGCAGTTGTGTTAGTTACGACTTAAATTGATTGGTCAACTCTGCAAAACTCAAAGATTTTCTATATTCCATGTACACAATGGCAAATATCATTGTTATGTATTCTTTTACTGTGTTTTGTGCACTCCTTCCGCAGTGCCACCATCATGCTCATATATGCAGAACCATAATTAAGAAAGGTGGATTAATAAATATAAAGAGAAAATCTATCAATATACTCAATCAAGCGTATCAAAATAAAGATGGGGGCACTATTAATGAGATTGAAAGAGAAGTTGGATAAAGTCTTCCCACGCAAGCAAAGCCATTTTATAAATATTAGTTGCTTAACATGCATATTGCTGACTGTGAGAAAGTATACTGATGCTTCCCACAAACAGTAGCAAGTTGATTTTTCTCATAAAAATGACCTTGAGAAAGTCCTTCATTATGAGGACAGAAGTTCCCATTTCCAATGCTCTAGAAATGATTTTGACAGAAAGAGTTGGTGGAAGGAAAATTGAATAGTAACTACACAAATCGTTATTACTTTTGATCATTTGCGAATATACCTCTTCATGTGTAGGAAGTGTCTTAGTTGGAAGAATTCGAGAGTAAAAACTGGCATGGACCAATGTTGATCTACATGAACCAGTACTGACCAACATATTAGACACATAATAATCGTCAGCTAAATAATATTAAAAGTCAAATTATCAATAAATAGATGGACCAACTTCATTAGAAAAAGGGATAGTAAGCTTATTAGGCCTGAGCTTTCATTAGCCTAGTTTTCAGATCTTCTGCATGAATCATGTTACAGATTCAGTCTAGCTTCTATTAATAACTGCCTGAACAAAGTTTTTGAAATCAGCTCTAGATTTGTTCTTGGAGGATGATAAAATTCAATACGGATATACAGGTTAATAGCTCAATTTTCATAATGATACTTAAGGATACTCCAGTTAATGCTTAACCTTTATCTTCCCTCCCTGTTTGCATGTTTTTTTGACCATATAAAAAGAATATGGAGAGTTAATGAAAGTTTTAGTTCTGATCTCACATAACTCAATCATCATCTTTATGAAAAAAATTCAGCAGCGCATGCATTCACAATAGAAGCATGAAATGAGTCACAAATTATCAAAGTACATTGTGCTTCAAAGAAGTTCAGTGCATAAAAGAAAGAATGTCCAGGATATAGGACAGTAAGTGAGAATGATTAAAGTTAAGGAAGAAGAGTTATTGAGAAGCTTATAAACGAGTGAAACAGCATGAGAAATGCAAACCATAATGAAGTTCCTGGAAATGATGTACGAAATCAGAAGGTGTTTGACGTAATAACTTTTGATATCTCGAAACCTCAACATACCATATGGCTCCGATTAGAGGCTCGCAACCGATGGCGATTGTTCTCCTTCTCTTTCTGAATTACAACTCACATGTCCCCATGAACTTCATCGATGAATTGAGCAAAACAAAAACAACTTTTCTTCCCTTCGGATAGAATTTTTTCTTCATTGCATCCTTTTTATCTTCTTAGAATGATCATTTGGGATTACTAAAGAATCTTCAAATAACCAATCCAGAGACAAAAAAAAGAGGGACCCTCATGAGCAAAAAATTGCGCCAGCAGCTTGCTTCAGAACTTATTTCCAAAGTCGCGTTAATCAATCCAAGATGTTCAACATTTTTTTTTAGAAGTTTTCATCTACGATTCCTCAACTCCGATCTTGCTGCAGTATACATCCCTCACTTCCGGAGCCTCTCTGCTGTATCTGATCACATACTTCTCCAAGAACTCGTTCTCGTTACAAGCAAACAACCATGGCCCCAACTTATTTTTCTTACCATTCCCATCTTTCTTAAGCAGTCCCTTGGATTCCAGCAGACGATATACCCTGAACCTCGGCAAGAGCCTTTTCTCCAGCCCATACATCAGCAGCTTCGGTTGCCGGGCGAGATCCTTGGGCGTCAACCCGACCTCGTTCACAAAGAACCTCACCATCTTTCTCATCTTCTCCTGCGACACGAGCACGAACAGCGGGGCGCGGCGGAACGCGATGGCGATCTCCTTGTCGGACCAGGCGAGGGAGCGGCGGAGGAAGGCGAGCCGGGCGTCCCAGGTGGAATGCCGCATGGCATTGAGCGCGCGGACGGCGTGGACGAACATGGCGGTCTCGGGGCGGACGCCGAAGCGGGCAGCGGAGTCGACGGCGGCGGCGAAGCGGGCAGGGGGGAGGGTGAGGGCGCGGGGTTGGGCGGCGAGGAGGGCGGAGATGTGGGGGGCGGGGACGCCGCGGGAGAGGAGGAGGTCGACGTTGGGGGCGACGGTGGAGGG